>JAOTQE010109512.1:0-13309 GCA_025631205.1 Nesometra sesokonis
GTAGTACCGGGGGTGGGCTGTTTAACGACATTTTATTATCCCCGGTAGTACCGGGGGCACGCAGCGAAAGGGTTAATATAAACACGTTTTCTTTATTGAACCATATGGTCCATTTCGGCTGCGTTTATACTGCACACTTAATATCAAAACGTGTTTATTAAACCATAGTTTTACTATCTGGGGGCGACCCACAAAATTTTAGCATTTATACTTGATATCCAACAACCCATGTTAGACAGGAAGACTCATAAAACACAATGAATAGTGAAATACATGGTTCAATTATTTGCCAGCCAGTGCAATTAATTCATAACATTTATGATAGGCCAAGCTGTAGCCTATGGCAACGAATATATAGGCTCCGAGGTCATGAATTTCTAAATGTTGTGGATCACTGCAAGTAGCCTTTTTACCAAGGTTGTTATAATTACATTGAATCCGATGTCGTTTATACTACACAATGTTCCACTACTGTGTTGATAATCCATGTTAATGTGTGTATAAACGTCCGCTAACACGGTTTTTTGAAATAAAAAAATGTCAGTTTTGGTGGGTCGCCTCAGGCAGTAAAACTATGGTTCAGAAAAGAACACTTGTTTATATAAAGTGCGTTGTATAATCGCCTCCTTTGAGAGTGCATTCGTATTAACACACCATTCATAGCATGATAAACTTATCTTAATCAAGCATAATTTAACATTGAGGCAGAAACACTGTTATAATATTTTACAATATGATTGTGATGATTGACGACGTTCTGGTAAAATAAAATACACAAGCTAAGTTAAATTCAGGCTTAATAATAATATGTGGCATTTATATAGCGCTTATTGCCAAGGCCTCTAAGCGCTTCACAATTATTTTATTATCCCCAGTCATTGGGACAAACACCTATGGAATACAATCCATTCCATAATAATAATAATAATAATGTTGCCGCATATGGTATTATACTCCTGGGAGAGAGGCAACGGCACAGACAGTCGACCAGAGTAAGTCTCGAACCACCGACCTCGTGATTGGAAGCCCGAAACGCCACCGCTGCGCCAACTGCTTCCAGGCTTGACAATATTCATATAGTATTTTGAACTTTATTTCATATTTCGATTAAAAGTTATTCATGTTCCAACGTTTGTACATATCGGTATCTTTCGAAATAGATCAATTATTCTGTTGTCTGACTGATTACCTGTGGATTGGTTATGATTAGTGTTTTATTCTCGGCCTGAATGGCTCAGTGATTGGCTGTCGTTTGTTTTGTGTACAATTTCAATCTAATCATTCCATCGTAGATTTATATTATAATTATAACAAAGCCAAATAAGTTGAAAACAACTTTAAGGCTTGGCCCCCAGATAAAATGTTTAGGTAAAAAAATAAGTAAATAAAATGTTCAGTATTAAAATAAGACTGGTCAGTGAGTAACCGGTAGGGTATAAGATGCAGTAGTTTAAATTATATTACTAAAATATACTTGTATATTACATAATATGATAAACTTAGAAATTATTATCAACAACAACAACAACAACAACAAAAGGCTTAGCTGCCATATTCCTTGATCAGATACGTTTTGAGGTTGTATTTGAAGGAGTGGGCACTAGTTAAGGACTTGAAAGAAATATCTAGAGAGTTCCATAATTTTGGACAGTTATAAAATAGTTTTTTTTTCTAAGAGGTCAACATTAACATTCGTTTATTGTATGTTATTATTAGTGAGGTTTCGCAAATTTACGAAATACGATAAGGAAAATGATATGTCACATTGATTGATTAGGATAAGTGTTTTATTCTCGGCCTAAATGGCTGAGTGATTGGCTGTCGTTTGTTTTTTGTACAATTTCAATCTAATCATTCCTTCGTAGATTTAAATTATAATGATAACAACGGAAATAAAAATAACATATCCATGCTATACCCTTTATCACACCATCGATTTACCGGTAATATACTGGCATCTACTAGTAAACATTTATTTCGATCGACCCACATGCCAAATACGAAAGCGAAAGATTAAATCATCCTGGTATCCTAGAGAAGTATTTTACAAGCCGCTTGTACTTTTTATTCTTCCATGCTTGTCCAGATCAATAGCATAGCCCGATTGTGATCGTCGGTAGCGCTGCTTAGTTAAAAAATTAACAAGTTAAGCGACTTGGAGTAGGTCTAAATACGAACCAAAACGTCATGTAAGCATATATACTTTGGTTAATTACAAGGATTTATTCGGTAGATGTTAAGTGATGATTTTTTTAAACAACACAATTCGGTTCCTGCGTGTTGTAGTATTGCTTACCTTTCAACATGGAAACAGTTTCTCCTTGTTTTTTATATCCCAATTGTTGCATTTTTCTTAATATTTTGTTTTATTCTTTAAATAGGTATATAAAGATGACGCATTAATTGCATAGAATTTGATCATAAACCCTGTAGGTTTGTTTGTTTGTTTGATTTATTTCTCCAAAGATAAAATAAAACAAAGTACAGTTGTCGAAATTAAAGAAAAATGAAACGTTGAAAAAAAACTAACACTAGTATGGAAGGAAGCCAAATAAGTTGAAAACAACTTTAAGGCTTTGCCACCAGATAAAATGTTTAGGTAAAAAAAATAAGTAAATAAAATGTTCAATAGGTAAAATAAGACTGGTCAGTGAGTAACCGGTAGGGTATAAGATGCAGTAGTTTAAATTATATTACAAAAATATACTTGGTTAATACATCATATGATAAACTTAGAAATTATTATCAACAACAACAACAACAACAAAAGGCTTAGCTGCCTTAGCTGCCATATTCCTTGATTAGAGACGTTGTGAGGTTGTATTTGAAGGAGTGGGTACTAGTTAAGGACTTGAAAGAAATATCTAGAGAGTTCCATAATTTTGGGCAGTTATAAAATAGTGTTTTTTCTAAGAGGTCTATATTAACATTCGTTTATTGTATGTTATTATTAGTGAAGTTTCGCGAATTTACAAAATGCGATAAGGAAAATGATATGTCACATTGATTGATTAGGATTAGTGTTTTATTCTCGGCCTAAATGGCTGAGTGATTGGCTGTCGTTTGTTTTGTGTACAATTTCAATCTAATCATTCCTTCGTAGATTTAAATTATAATGATAACAAAGGAAATAAAAATAACATATCCATGCTATACCCTTTATCACACCATCGATTTACCGGTAATATACTGGCAACTTCTTTCATTTAATTGTACAGAAGATGGGTCAGTGATCCGAAACATGCTTACAATTAAATCTTTAGTTATTTTTCTAAAATATGTTATTTTCTTTATCAATTTGAGGTCGTTTGGTTCCATCATTAAAGACTTTAGTTCAGTGAGCTACCTATATTTTTTTCTACGCAAGTTAGAGAGGAATTCTTTACGTTTGTCGAAAGCTGAGTTGGATTTTAATTTTTTTTACATAATACTGGCATCTACTAGGAAACATTTATTTCGATCGACCCACTTGCCAAACGAAAGGGAAAAGATTAAATTATCCTGGTATCCTGGGGAAGTATTTTACAAGCCGCTTGTACTTTTTATTCCTCCATGCTTGTCCAGATTAATAGCATAGCCCGATTGCGATCGTCGGTGGCGCTGCATAGTTAAAAAATCGAAAAGTTAGGCGACTTGGAGTAGGTCTAAATACGAACCCAAACGTCACGTAAGCAGTAGCGGCACCAGGAATTCCCCGACAGCAGGGCAACGCCCCCGACAGGGGGGCAAGGTACCCCCGACGAGTTGGTCGAGCTAACATTGTGAGGTGGGTGTGTCCCCGGTTTTCAGTCTGGCGAGCAAAAAAAAACCCTTATTTGCCGTGTTTTGCGTGCTTTTTTAGGCCGTTTTGGTGTTGGGGCTCCGTCCGACACTGCAAAGCTCCCGACGAAACCTTACATTTATCCTCGACGGGGGGAGGGGGTGGGGGTTATAGGCCCCCTAGCCCCGCCACTGTACGTAAGCATATATAAAGGTAAAGGTAAGTCCCATATTTAATACTGAACGTAGGGAATGAGCTGTTAGGAGCTCATTGTACTAAGCCTCGGCATTGTGTGGTAGGGTGGCCAGTTCCTTTCCACGCCGCCTTTTTAACCTCCCCTGGTATATTTCAACCAGGTACTCATTCACAGCTGAGTGAACTGAGAGCCGTCCTCGCCGGGAATTGAACCCGGTTCATCGGCGTGGTAGCCGAATGTCCTAACCACTCGACTACCACGAGCTCTAAGCATATATGCTTTGGTTAATTACAAGGATTTATTTGGTAGAAGTTAAGTGATGATAACTTTTTTTGAAACAACGCAATTCGGTTCCTGCCTGTTGTAATGTTGCTTACCTTTCAACGTGGATGCAGTTTCTCATTGTTTTTTAAATTCCAATTGTTGCATTTTTATGAATTTTGTTCTATTCTTAATGAAGATATAACAAGATGCATAGCATTTGATCATAAGCCGCCGTGTTGATCGACATTACCATTCGTTTATTGTATGTTATTATTAGTGAATTTTTGCAAATTTACGAAATACGATAAGGAAAATGATATGTCACAATTCCATTTTTGAAAGTTGTAAAATGTGTTCAAAAATATATTACATTTTTTTACCTACGAAGTGTTGATGATCATCTGTGACCAACTGTGACAGATACCCAATGTGTTTATTTGCAAACGTTACGATACTTTACGACGTATGCGTTTTCTGTTTCGTATTTCGTGAAGTTGCGAAGCCTATTTATCGTCGTTGCATTAACGAACAAATTGATTCAAACTTCTTAATAATAGATATAACGACTTCTTCCCAGGTGCTAGTTAGCACCAAAACATCTCGGACTATCCTCTGTGATACTTATTACGAAATTTACAAAGATAATAATAACAGATTAATAGCATTACCAATACGTGCTTAGAGGTAATATCATTATAGGCCTACGATTTGTGAACATCTTAGAATCTCGTGAATTATTGTTTGGGAGAAAATTAAAATATTAATGCCAAAGACGCCATATAATCAGGTGTACAACAACTGGTGTATTGGACCACGTGGAGTCCTTAACATTCATAAAAATAATGAATTTAATTACAACTTTAAGTAAATTAAATTGTAATTACATTTCTATTAAGGAATCAAACGTTTAGTTCTTTAACATTACTCAAGTGATTGTTTTTCACTAACTAGGAATTCAATTATATAAATCATAGGCTGATGATCACTGTTGTGAATGTATCTGTGTTGGTTACGGTACATCAAGTAATCTTTACACACACTACGAAGATACACAGACTGTGACATTTATTAAACAATATTTTTTATTATGTTCTTGACACAATAATGATGAAATTTGGGAATAACTTGGTAAAATGCAGTAGACGAGATAATTAACAAGTGACATGTACGAAAAAGGAGAATGGCCAGAAGACATACGATTTCTATCTACAAAAGAAAAAAACACAAATACCACAAAGTCTAAGGAACATAGGACTATCAACCTCATCCCATGTATCCAACGATAATGTTCCGAATACTGAACAAGAGGATTAAACACAACATGTAGCTATCAGATGATCAATTTTGGTTCCTGACGGATAAATGAAAGCTATTACAGCCATGAGATTATCACAGCAAAAGCAATAGAGCATAATCAAGATGTCTTCTGCTGTCTTGTTAATGTCTAGAAGACGTTTAATTGGAGGAAGTTGTTTGACGTATTGCAAGGTGTAGGAATTGACTGGACAGACAAGATATATAGACATTGGTAAAGGCGTGAGACAAGGCTGCCTTCTGTCACCAGTACTGTTTAACATCTATGCAGATGCCATGATGGCTGAAACGTTTACTGATACAAGGGTGTTACGATTGGAGGCTTGCGGCTGCACTCAGCAAGGGTTGCAGAGGATCAGGCAATGCTAGGAAATTCTGAGAGAGACCTGCAAACAGTAGTACACAACCTTTACAGAGCAGTAAAAAATATGGTTTGAGGATCTACAGAAAGGAGACGAAGGTAATGAAAATCGGCAGAGAAATTGACATCAGAGTAAGGAACGAAAACTGCAGCAAGTTGAAAAGTTGAAGTATCTAGGAGTACAAATATTTTAAGATAAATAGTGTTTAACCAGAATTGAAATGTCAAAGAAAGTATTTTTCATGAAGAAAGAGATCATAAGCAGAGGAATAAGTCTCGAATTGAGGAAACTAATTAAATGCTTAGTATGGATTGTATGCCTATGAAATATGGGTGATAAAGACCGTGGAAGACAGGAAAATGAACATTTAAAAAATGTGGTGCTGGCGACGAATGGAGAAAATAAACTGGAAAGAAATGACAAATGAAGAAGCATTGAGAAAAGTAGAAGAAAAGCGTACAGTTATAAATTTTACAGAAGAAAGACCAGTGAATCGGCCATTTGATGAGGCATGAATATTTTCTAAAAAGTATTTTAGAAGAAAGAGAAATAGGAAAGTGGCCAAGGGGAAGACCAATAATAAATTATTCAAATGAATTGGGGGAACTTAGTGGGAAAGGAAACGTTGTGCTGAATACCGTCATCTGTCAAAGGCAGACAACACCAAGCCTGTACCTTCAGTGACTATGCGATTCCTTTACGCGTTTACTGCCTATAGGTTTCCTCTTTCACCAGTCCTAAGTATCTAATTGTCTTCGTAGGTTTTCGTGATATCTTACTGTTATGTCTTATTTAGTCAGTTATGTTTTATTTAATCATTTGTATTTTGTATTGCTTTCTACAGTCGAGCCTCTTTTCACGTTTCGACAATGGGGTTTTATGCTTTCGTGACATAGTGTGCTTACGAGTTCCTGGATATCATTGACTCTTCTGCTTTTCTTCATCATACCCACTCTCTTAAATGTATCCATTAAACGAATTAATCATAAGCCTTCCACAAGGGAACATTTATATAGATTATATTGGTCACTTAGTCTTTTACCGTTATTACACACAATTTCATTTGACATGTTAGTATACAGTATATAATGCCAATGGCAACTTAAAACAAAATGAAAATAATACCGAGAATATTAACTTGTTTAAATGTGTGTAATAACACGTTATGAGAGATTTGCAAACGAACATATCCCACATAATACAAGTTGATGCGTAAAACTAATAGAACCCATAATACACAGTTCAAACAGGGGTAAGCCTAAAACAGATTGATATTGTATTTCTTGCGGTGTATTTTTATTGAACAAGAAGCTGAGATTCGTATACTAAATTACAAAGATGTATCAAGATGGAAACCACAAAATTACAGAGAAGAGAAAAGAAACTGCGTAGAGCAGAATTCTTGCCCGTATTGAAATTTTATTCAAAAGGTTGGTAGGCTATATAAACATAATTTAATAAAAAACAACTCAAGATAATGTTTATATTAATGACAGTTTCTGATGAAAATTGTGAATTGTAGGCTATTCACAAATAAACAAACAAATAAACCAACACTTAAACAGGGGTGAAAATAACTTTTTAGGCGAAGATAAAAATGAAATTCACTTAAATAATATTTTACCTACACAATTACAGATGTTTGCTAGCAATATACATTCTTATCCACAATACCAGTATCTTTAAGATAAAAAAAAAACAGACACCAATTACTATCCATCGCTGATAAAACACACTTTGGTGTATACTGTATCTGGATAGTAAATTAATTAGAAACATCAGTTAACTGGAATCGAAAATAAAATGTAAGCAGTGCTAGCTGAGACTACAGTAGTCTCAGGTGCTAGTCTCATCAGACGCTACTGATTATCATTTTTAATCTCAAAAGTTTCTTTTTCGTATCATTTACTGTTCACTATTCGTCCTTCGCTAAGCTACTGTAATATGGTTTTGGGTTGGATAATACATGTAATTTGTAATACTCCAAAAGAAAACTGTAAGATCCACAGTTTATGCTCCTCACAAGCCACTCCAACTCTTTGTTTCTCTCTATATCCTATCAGAAATCCAGGTTAAAAGCCATCTCCAACACTACCATATCTTTTTTTCATTTTCCATGGTTTTTCTCTCGTCTCCCGCTTCAATTCAATTACTTGTTTAGTTGAAATCATTTTATAATCACAATACCCGTTGGGTTTAACCAAATTCATATTCCTCAAAACAAATTTCTTTAAACAGAATACGGCTCTCAGGTTTTAAACTCTGGAAACTCTGTACCTGTATGAAACATTCCCGATTAAAAAAATCACTTCATTTTAAATGAAGCAACCTTCATAATCAAGTTATGTGTAATCTTCCTTGCCATTTCTAACCGAATATTCAACAGCCTATGTATACATACTGTTCTTACCACTATAATTACCATTATGTGTTACTCTTTCGGTAATTCTGATTTACAAATTTAAATGAGCACATATGTAGCGGTGACAAGGCAAATCAGTCGCTTCTCGCAACCTCTGATTTTGAGTTGTAGTTTTGTTTGTCTCGTTTTTTTGTTTTATATCACTCTTTGGTTTCTCATTCTGTGGTGGTGATGATGGTGATAATGGTGGTTCTTTAATTTTCTTTTTTAATTTATTTAATGAAGCACCACCCGTTTTATTTTTGTATAATACTAACTGTTATGGAGCTTATTCAGTTCTCTAATTTAAGTTTCCTGCATGTCTATGGACAGCAAAATTTGTCAATTTTTTAATATGAAATGACGTCATACTTGTTCAGGTGTTTAGACTTATGAATTGCCATCTGGTACTGATACTGACGGTTAATCAACTTTCTGCTGTCGAAAACAGTTCTTAGTATCATCATATGATGGGAAGTTCTACCCGAGGGATTTTTTTTTGTAATTGGCTATGCTTTTTCATATCTTCCTGACAATAAGCGTAAATATAAATAATACATATATGCTAGAGAAATATCAGTTTCGCATGTTCTCTACTATGAAAATTATTATTAACCATATGAGATGGCCGTCTACGAATTTGATGAATTCCGGTCTCTAGGGATTTGAAAGTTATACATATTTACAAATTAGGAAAATGGAAAGTATACGAGAGTACATAAATGAGAAACATATTTGGTATCAAATAAATAATTAATGGCAATCAAACATGCATTTTATTGGTTTCATTATTTTAAAAAGTGGTTCAAACCCCAATACAATGGAACGAGACCTTCAGTATGCCCATTCGGAAGATTTACAATCAACTCTTACTTACGCCAGGGGTATCGCCCAGATGACGAGTGTGTTGTACAATACACTCTTGATGTATACTTTCAAATAAAACATATTGTCATTTTTATTACGTCAGAATAGGTTAAACACGTTTCTGCAGCACTTTTACAGGATAACTTTCATCACGATAATTCATCGGCTATTTTTCCCTATGGAAGCACGGCTTACGACTATTTCTTACCCGATTCAACGTAGCGCCCTCAACCGGCAGGGGAAATTTCCAGAACTGGAAATGTAAGCCCCTGAGGCATTAGCAAAATTAAAATGTATGAATGAATCTTGAAGCATATCATCAGTGATGCCACAATTAGAAACAAACCGTTACGCGCTCGTACAGTAATGGACGCGTAGATACACAATGTGGACGCTCCTATTTCTTAACCAGTACATGTGCGCGTAATGCGTTCTTTTACGCGTCTTAGTTTACACACACATGTCACTGACTAAATGTTTATTTTAAATGTGAGGATAACCCTTGTAGCTCTGTTAATGATATTTGTGCCTAGTGTTGTGTGGTTGTATGATCATGGGCTGATGTCGTCTTACCTCTTACTACTACTTTCTATCACAATGAGATGAATATTTTCATTTCATTTGAAGTGGGTTATGTATTTAAAGAGTAGTTGAAAACGTAAATAAGGGTTGTTAATTTGGAAATGCGTTGCCAATCTAGCCGTCGGCGATCTACGTGAATATATCATTGTGCAAGAGAGAGATCGTTGTTTTTAGTGGTAGTCAAACGTAGCCTTGAACTGGTATAATATACAACTCATGACTGCCCCCAGAGTGCTCGTTAGGTTGCTGGATTTGAACATTACTTCATAACTATAGGCCTAGCTTTGCCCCGGGCCTGCCTCTCGTTCACATGTTCGTAAATTATTGCTGTAAATTTATTTCCACGTCAAACAACACGACTTTTCCCTCAATAATGGTTTTGTATCTTTCTTTTCCTAACAAATAAACAGATGTGTGTCGCATACATTTGACAGGTCTTGTCTGAATTTCAAAGAATATCAAATAGAATAATACAATTTTTAAATATCTACGTACAATATCTGGTAATGAATATTTATCAGAATGATACACATAACATAAAGCCGATGCGATGGATCTATAGTTGTTTTGGTAAAATTAAATCATTTCCCGAACCGTCGGCTTATATAGCTGGAGCTTAATTCCAGATTCAGAAGCGTGAAGCGGTTGGGAGTGTGATAGTAACACCCACTGGATGTGACGCTAGTCCGTAGAATGTTACTTCCCGGAATTTTAGGGTACACATTGTAAAATCTGCGTAGAAATGTGAGAACGGGTCATTCTAGAATTATGTAACGCAAAATGGGTGGAGGGTAAGTGAAAAAAATGTTACATAACAATGGGTGGTGGTGTTTCTTGAAATGTCACCTATCAAAATTAATTTTCATTGGAAGAGAAGAAATATTAAATTGTAATGGCTTTGTAACTTTCTGTTCCTAACAAATAAACAAGAGGTTTGTCGCATACATTTAACAGGTCTTGTCTGAATTCCACAGAATTCCATTAGAATGGCCGAGCGGTTAAGGCATGGAAACCGTAAACCATAGCAATAACAACAGCATGGGTTCGAGCCCCGCTCGCACCATGGTTACGGTGGTAGAACAAGTCTTCTCGGATAAGGACTATAAACTGTAGGCCCAGTGTACATATACGGCTCGTGTGTACCATAATGAACCCAGTACACCTTTCGAGACGAATAGGGGTTACCACGATTTACGGGTTCATACAATACCCCTGTTGTGGACAGACAAATTGGCGCAAGTGCAAGCCAGTACTTGCTGCATGACATGACGTGACCCTTAGGGGGTAGAAAGTCATGAATGTGTAAAGTGCACAGCGCCTTGAGACTATAAAATATAAGCCACTATACAAATCAAAAACTACATAACTAACTTGTATGATATTAATAAGACATATAACATCACTGGAAGGTAATTTAATACAGTTGTGTTGAATTTCTGAAACACTACTGTTTCTTTACTGGTCATTCTTATTCGTATCAGCCTAGAGGTGCGTTCCGACGAGATAGAAGCGAAATCAAGATAAACACAAACTTTCACGTTATTAATCATTTAATTAGTTTAACATTTGTCTATGGGTCACTACACACGGAAAAGACAACCTTATATTAATTGCATACACATAATTTATATTCTGTTATATTTATATTTAAAACGTTGCCAATGGTTACCAAAGAACTAGGTCACTTAGGCGTCAATCATGTAATGAAGATATCATGTGTCAATTTCTTAAAACACATAAAATACATCTTAATTGTATCTACAATTCAAAAAACACCTTGCCAACATCTTCCTGGAATGTGACAAATCCAATATTCTATCATGTTACTTCGATTAGCAGCTTTCAGAAAAGTCGATTCAAAATGCCTTTTAACTCACCAAATGGATAATATCTCCATAAATATAAAATTAGAATCAATTTAACACGTGACCGGTGAGCAAATAACATAGTTGTAATTTGAATTGTGTCCCAAAGATCTTTTAAAAAATTAATGTGAAGGTAAAGATTACAAATTTCATCTATGCATTTGAAATTAATAGTCATCTTTTCTTATTACATTACATTAATACAGCATTCATCATGCAATCAATCCAAATTGGGATCTATTTGTAATATTTTATTCACGTAATTCATTCCTTTTTTATGCAGATTTATGTCGTTTTTGTTTAAACCTAGTTTAGTGTAGAGTGACATTTACCTCAGTCAGCTAAACTGGTGTTAGCCACTCTGTTGTGCACTGAACCGTGAAGACCCGTTTGTTCCAGATTCGAATAATTATCGCCAATCTCTTCATGCTTCTCCTGGAGGATCAAAATACATGTTAATAGTGCATCGTATTTCGGATGAGACGTTAAGCCGTTGGTCCCGTGTGCAACATCACTCATGTGCAAATTGAGAAGGCGGCAGTCTTCCGAAAATTGTTGGCGATTGTCTCTGTGTACTGCCCAATCAACATCAGAAGAAACCCAGGTGTAAGTCTTCTTACATGGATTATAGGCCTATTGCATAACACTGAATTTTGTCGATTATTCTGTTGTGTCTTCGTTGTGATGATACAGTCCTCGTTGGGAAAGCAGGCAATTACGAGTGGTACGAGTCCTCTGAAGAAACAACGTTTCTAATCAAGTGATTTGTTTAAACTGTTTGTTGTTACTCTAAATGTCCAAGTTATAGAATAAAACAATTCTATTCTAATGAAAGAGTTCACTTCGAAAAGAAAAGCTAGACTACGTTGACGACAGATGTCAAACGTGTGTCGATCTCGTCAAAACAATTCGGTGGATCCACAATACAGTGCGCCACCTGTCGTTTGCAGAGGACAGACCGAAATCCGCAGTGCCTTATGGGAAAAAGTCGAAATCCAAACGCCGAGCTGCGGCCAGTGCCTGTGAGCGGCCTAGCCTGCATATTGTTAGTAGGATTCGTCTAGTATATTTTCTTTCGATATTTTGACAATTTTCGTTGATATTTTTATCCGTTTTTTGTTGGTTTTAATTTTGAAGCATCAAAATGCCTGTCTATGGCAACCGATAGGTGGCTCTCCGCATTGTGAATCCACCGAATTGAATATTATTGTGTTATCATGCATTAGTAACTTTTATCTTGCAATAGTATACAAGTATTGCTTGTTTATTAACAGTTCGCTGGTTAAACGGATAAACCGTTTCCATGACTTGATGAAAGATCGACTGTTCCTTCAACGAGTTGTATGAACAGTTAATATTTCCACGAATGAAAATATCTTCTCCATTCAACGAATGCAAAATATTAATTATTTGCTTTAATACACATCCACTGTCTTAATGTTAATAGTAAATTTATTTGATTTTCGAACAAAAAATCCACCGCTTCAATTTTGAATCAGATGCCAAACGCCTAGGTGAAAACGCAGCGCTAGGCCCGAGAAAAGATTTTGGCCATCGCGGAGCAGAGCAGTTAAACGCCGCGCGCTGTACAGGTTGCGTTGCATATGTATTGGACTATCGCGCCTAGTATTATTCCTATTCTACAACCGCCTAAGCTAGCTGCAGTACTTGGTCATTGTCACCTACTGTTCGTGCACG
>JAOTQE010109523.1:0-13308 GCA_025631205.1 Nesometra sesokonis
TATCAATGAAACATATAACTTGCATAAAAAACTCAATTATTTAGGAAAAGTGTTTTCTCACGTGTGTCTCCCCTTAAATGGACAATGTTTATTTGGTTTCATAATTTTTAGTGAGTCGCTACAAATCTTATTATAAATAAATTGATCGCAACAAATTTATGATTTTTGTATGTTCTTCATTTATGTGATTATTACTTTTACATTCATAAAAATATTACATAATAATAAGTAATAATAATAATAAAATCTTTTTACTCTCTATTTTCCTTTCATATAATCTGCACCTTTGATCATTAATTTTGGAATTGGTGCATTACAAGTGTTTTATTATTATTTTTATTTCATAATTCTTTATCAGTCACTAAAATTGTCTTCTCCTATGAGACCGGATTCACAATAACGATTAGATTATACACAACATTTAGAGTAACACTTCGTCTATCTTACAAATTAAAAAAAAGGAACAAATATTATGAAAATTAACTATTGACAAGTTTTTTTAAAAGTTATTCCACAATTATGCACTGCGATAACCAACACTTCTTTTGTTGTCTTATGTTATTACTGTATTACTGTAGTTGCAGTTTAAAGCCACCAACTGTAGTTTTTAGGTTCTATAGGTAATCAATTCATGGTTTTACATTTACAATACAAAAGTATACAAATAGAAATGTTTGTATGATTTATTCATAGCCATCGGCTACTCATGGAATATTTGATGCTCCATTCTGCTTACTTAATTAAATATATATTTTATTAAATGTAAAATTATAGTAGAAAGGAAGCCAGTGGCTAAAATGATGGGACTGCATCAAATTTGATATTATTTAATTTGTATAAGAAAAATCAATATCAGTAAGACAAAATGATCTGAAAGAAATGAAGAAACCTTGACATAGTTTTTTTTTTCTTTAATTAACATGCTGACTAGAATATGTCCACCGTACCTTTTTTGTCCATAAATCAAACGGCTTCCTCTAATAAACATCCTGTTTAATTTCACCCTTAAAATTAATTTAATTATTCAAAAAATAGTAATTTATATTCTTTAATTTGTCATTCTTTTTTTTTTTTTAGGGCTGAAAAGTCTCGCTATGCCGCTAAAATGCGACGAGACAAGGAAGGAGTGGAGATTGCAGCCCTTTCCAAACTTCTTCCCTTCCCAGAGGAGATTACGTCAAAGTTAGATAAGGGTTCAATAATTCGATTAGCAACCAGTTACCTCCGCATTAAGAAGTTTTCGCAAAAAGGTATGTCGTATCATTCATTTTTTTGACGATGTATATTTTAAATCAGATCATTTTCTATTTATTTGTCCAAACCTGAAGGTACCCTATACAAAAATGTATTGTTTTATTCATTATGTTTTTATATTGATTTTTTATAAACATTATTAAAAAGTGCAATGATCTCTCATTGATCTTTTGCTGGCAGGAGAACATGACAAATGTCTTTTTGTAAGATCAAGGTTACCTCAGTATCACAAGAAAAGCTGTGAAAGAAAGCTGTTTACATACAATTTTCAGCAATATCATAACTATATTAAAATTGTGGAAGTATAGAAGTATGTAGCCAATTTTTTTTTCTTAGATATTGAGCCCAGTTGAATGCTTCCTTTTCTGTCTCTCACTAGATCATTTTTACATTTTACAATCACATGTTTTGCAGAATTCCTTGCAATTGCTTTAAGAAAATTGGCACATTTTAGAAATGTTATTTGTTAATATTGAGCTATTTATTTTTGTAGTTAAAATGACAATGAAAATGATCCAGCTATACTCGGTCAGACACAATAAAGGAACTTCTCCCATTCCTGCTGACAAATGATTTTTATTTTTTTTCCTCTGGTAGAAACAGGCCCTAGAGTATTATGATAGACTAATTAGTCTTTTTCCTTTTACCTTTTGTACAATGATTTAATTTGTCATTATTTTAGATTTCATTCTTGAACATTTCGCTTATCTTTTTGTACCCGTTGTTTGTTTACTTTTGGTGTTGTTTATGGCATGAGCTGTTGTTTATTCTACAATTTGTTAATGTTGTTGATCTTATGATAATACTGCTGTTTGAAACAGTTCCTACCATAGAATAAATAAACAATTTTACCCATAATGTATATTGGTGCCTATTGTGCCTGTCCAAATAAATTGCAAGTCAAGGCCCATTATTCATGCAAAACAACAAACCAGAACACCACATAAACAAAACAAAATAAAATATAGATTATCATAATGACCTGGTGTTTCTTAACCTGGGCTTGGTTGATCCTCTCATAATGTTATACCACAGATGAACAAACTTTTTCCCAAACCAAATTGGAATTATTCTCAACTAGTTTTGTCATAGAATAAAAAAAAAACAATTCTTATTTATTACAACATGAATTATTGTTTGATAACTAAATGTTTGGTTGACTCTCTCAAGTAATGTTATACCACAGACAAACTTTTTTTTTTTTCAAGCGAAATTGGAATTATTCTTAAAAATAATTTATTCATGGTTAAAACATGATGTCATCATTACTCCTGCTGTTTCATAACCAATGAGCTTGGTTAATCTTTGAACCAAACCAAAGATAATTTTGTTTCCAAACCAAATTGGAATTATTTTCATAAGTTTTGTCATAGAATAAATAAAAATGCCATAAAAATGTAATCTTTCTCATTACAATGAACTGCTGTTTCATAAACAATTGAGTTTGGTTGATTCTCTCAAGTAATTTTATACAGTACCTCAGACAGACATACGTTTTCAAACCAAATTCGAGTTATTCTCACAAAAAATTTTGTCATCATTAGAACATGATCTCATTCACTACTACATGAGCTACTGTTTCATAACCAATGGGCTTGGTTGACTCTCTCGACCAAACCCAGATATGTATTATTCTGGGCCAGACTGCCCACCCTAAAAATTTTCTACCCATCCTAAAGCATATTTTAAAGCCTTCCACCAAGCCTAATTTCAACCTGCCACCTACCCTAAGCCTTTCAAAAGGGTAAAAATACTGTTTTTAATCACTTCACCATCCATCCTTACATTGTTGCTGTTCACCCTTGGATTTTTCTACATCAAGGCATACCACCATACAAACATTTTTTTTTTAAACCAAGTTGGAATTATTTTCACATAGTTTGTACAAAAATATTAAAAATCTGTTAAAACATGAACTGCCATTTCATAAACCATGGGCTTGGTTGTTTATCTGGAGTAACATTACCAACCGAGTAAGGCACTCATAATTTGTTTTAAAATAAGGTTTGATCATTCTCACACATAGATTTGTCATAAAAAAAAACTAATTACAACATGAATTGCTTATCATAATCAGAGAGGCTTGGTTGATTCTCCTGAGTAATGTTATTCCACAGTCACCCAAAAACATCTATAAATGGAATCTCAGTGAATTACAGTACATTCCTTCCAAGAAGAGGGGTAGAATTTCTGGCCTTTGTGCTCCAAATAACGCTAGGTTTCCTAGGTTGTTTGCCTGCCCAAAGCAAAGGTGCTGTATACACATAGTCTAGTGCGGTATGAAGTTACACATCTTGATAAGGCGATATGTTGGTTATGGGTCAGTGACCTGTGAATGGTTGCTGATGTGATGTCTCTTTCTCTGTTCTTGCGTCTTTATTAGTACCACAATGGGAGTGGTAAATTTTGGTGAATCATAATTTTTCCATTGTATTTTTAATGATTATTGTTTTGTAAAGTCTACTAAAAAAATTGAATATTAAAAAAAAATTTCAACGTTTTTATCCAGTTGCTTTGTTGATCATTAACATGTATTGGTGGTTTTAGTATTAATAAAACTATTTTATCATCAAATTTTAAACCCATTGTCAAAGCCTGTGAGTTTTGATTAATGTTAATGTTCACTGATTTTCATATAAAATAGATTTGACACAAGATTTATGGTACCCCAATAGCTCAGTGGTTTTCATGAAGCCTGTTTTCCTATAGATAGTTATTCCAAACACAGCAATCTGAAATGGCGTTTTGATTCGTTATAAAAAAGTTTAGAAATTAACAGTAAAATTTAAAACACACTGTGGACAGCTAAATTTCCGCCATTTATTACACTATGCAAAACGAAATTTGTATACCTTCACGATGAATTAAATTTACTATAAAACAAATTTGAAGAAATTTCTAACTACAATTTTTCATATTTTGTTAGATTAATTGTATATATTTTATGTTCTGAAGCAAGTTGCAACTTCCAAAAGTGTGAAAAATTAATAAAAAATTTGTGATTTATTTCTAGGCCCAAAATGTTTAAATTCTTACAGCAGGAAATATTGCCTTCCAAGCAACCCACGATCATTAAAAAAAAACTCATTTCACTTTTAATGATCCAAATCGTAAACCTTTTTGACAACAGGATTGACAGCGATCCCTTTATGAAAAAATAAATAATAAAAATCGGCATATTTTAGGATTAACGATCAAAAGCGCCCTTTTTAGGGTTAACAATCGACAAGAAAACAAGCTTTAGTCTATCCCAAAAACATATTTATGCAAGGTAGCCTAACTTAGAGTATGCTACTTCTTTTTAATGTTTGAGAATCGTCATTTAAGCTGATCAGTGTTCTCCCGAGTGTGGTTTTAGCCGACAAATTTACCGGTAAAAATTACAATTTACCAGTAAAAATTTTGTTATTGAAAAATAATTATGATATAATTTTGATTGTAATATATTTGTTTGCCCTCCTTTACTCTTTAGTATACAGATCAATGCTCAAAGAGGCCTATAGTTGTGTAGATATTTGGGGTAGGGCCAAAACCAACCCAAAGGCCATGCCTCACAAGTCATGTTTTTTGGACAATTTGCCAGTAAAAATTATTCAATTGTGAGAATACACTTAATATTGATTTTTTACTAATTAACTGTTTTGGCTACCTAACTTTTTCATATTTTATTTTAATATATTTCAGAAGGTAATGCTCTTTTAGAAGAACTTAAAACAAAATCTGGTACAAGAGCAATCAAAGCTCATGGAGAAATTGACGATAAGGAGAAAATATTGAAAAGCCTAACAGACTCTGAAGATGGCGGTTCCCTTATGCTGGAGGTAAGAAGTGAAATAAAACACTTTCACACAAAAAGTACCACAATATAAATATCAAATTCAAGTAATATGATATTTTCCTCTCTGAATGTGTTCAAGGGAATGGTGTAAAATTGACAGTCTTAATTCTAGAAGGTGCTATATACCAATTTTCCAACTTTGAGTTTTGTTTGATTCGGCTTAAACTGCGTAGCCGACAATATACAGTGGACCCTTTCATACACATCTGAGCTAAACCAGTAACGGTAACTATAATGGCACCATGTCTAGAGTCTTTGGCGTTCTAACGAAAGAGGAAGTACCCTTTCGCATTAAAGCCGGTAATCACGAATTACCGAAATATTCACGTTTCACAGTTCTGTGTGAAAGCTATAGTGACATAATGAAAAGCGTCGTTTAAATTAGTGCCCCTCTTGAATAAATTTCCCTCCTAAATTGGAAATTATCTTGAGAACTCTGTTTGAATAATCACTTGACCACTCAATGTCATCTTTTTCCTGAAGCACCCCCTCAATTTTCACTCTTGTTTTCATAGCGCTCCATTTGAATACTGTAAACGGCACATTTGAAAAAAAAATGATTAAAAAGTGCAAACATTTCTGAAGCGCCCGGTTGACAAGTGAGTATTTTACACCAGTTACAGTACATCAAAGTTAATTGGATTATCAAAAAAGAAATTCAGCACAATATTTAATCCTCTCGTTTCTCGGTATTTGATGGTCTGATGATGAATATGATGATGAATATATTCATTAAATGAGATTGAAAGAAATAATGGTACAAATTCAACTGTTCATAGATTAAAATTTACTATAAAATTTTTATTAAGTTCAATTTCGTTCATTAATCATATTTTATATTAGTTATTACTAAATTATTTATGTAATGGTAACAGACAAGCATAGAATGAAATTGATCCCTTTGTCTGAAAATTGGTTTATCCATTTGTAAATGTTATTTAAACAAATACCTCATTTAATATTCAAACAGATCTTACTAATCTGTTCGCCTCACGCAACTGATTTTATTTTAACCCGTAATCTTACTGCAGCACTTCATTCCGTTGTTAGTAAATTGAGCTTGCTACAATTTGCATAATAGAGTCATCTTGAGAAATCTTTTGTGAGTTATAGTATCACCATGGAATGAGTCTCATGGTTAGAAAATGAAAAAATATAGTTATAAATAAGTTAGAATTTCCAATAAAGCAGTCTAAACATTGTATGACATTCCTAAGATAAATATCCGTATATGAGCATTTGGAGTATTAATAAGAAAATAGCTCACAGAATCTGATGAGCATTTAATAAAGAAAATAGCTCACAAAGTAAAACTATCAATTTAAGAAAATAAATCTACATAATGCTAAATAAAAAAAAAAGTTTTCTAAGCATCACTTCCCTTTCCTGAAAAAAATGTTGTTTTTTAATGACAAAATATTCATAATGGCTAATAATTTCTGATATGTAGTAAAAATGTAGTTTTTTGTAATTTGGAGTTATTATCTTATATGTTGGTAAAATCTTAAATTTCCATTCCCCATTAGGTATTTATAATTTGTTAATCATAAAAAAAAACTTGTTATGGTCAAAATAAAATCAATGACCTAATGGTTAAAGATGGTAAATGTTGACCACCTTGTAAAAATATGTTGCAAAAAGGAATGAAAATAGAAGTCCCCTACCTCCTCAGAAATTTATTCAATGGTTGGCGCTTTATAAGTACATTCTTTTACTTGGCCTCTAATTGCTTTCTTACATCAATACTGACCTAAATTGAAATGGAAGTTTCATTGCTCAAAATTTATTTAACATTTTTTAGAAGTGTACTTTTTATTTGTGTTATTAGTATAACTTAATTTATTAATATCTCAATTTACTCGAAGAAGATGCGACATATTATGTGGTGAGATCTGACAACTATCGAGGAAATAAACAGAAAAATAATATTATTGTTAAACGGATCAGATTTTATAATACAGTACCTGGATGTTATGCCATTATATATGATATTGTAATCATAATAGCAAGGCTTTTTATAAAGTGTTTAGATAAACTCTATTCAGAAAATGATTTACAAAATGCAAACTATATTCAGTTCTTTAAAGTCGATCCTGTCAAATTTAACTAACTGCAGTACTGTAATTAGACTGAACAGTCAACAAGTTTTCTTGGTAAACTTAATAATTGCAACTCTATGAACTTCTCCATTTTGAATTTTTTATAGTCTGCTTAGAGTTCATTTTAAGAAAATACAATTATAATAAATTTATGATTCTCTCCCATCACTAAACCAGTCCTTACATTTGGGCTTTATAGGGACAAAGCCAATTTTGATTTTTAAGGCTACAATTAGATAAACAGGGCACCAAAGGCCATTTTACAAATTGTATCCCCATGTATTACTGAGAATAATGGGGAACCAAGGCCAAAGTGGCCTTAATGATGGTCAGTTTCTTTTAGGCTTTCAGGCCAATTGTGAGGTCACCAGGAAAATTGCCATGGTTAAATTCAGGCCCTGCTAAACATTACAGTAAAAGGATGTGTAACAATGGCAAAAGACTGAGCTACAACATTACAGAAAAAAAAACTAATTTATCATCGTCACACTGATCTGTTTTCAGAAAATCCATGCTTTTTTTTATTCAACATTTTAAAAATTTGAAGTGACATTTTTTGTCATATTCATTGGAAATGCTTGATAGTTCTTTAAATTATTTAATAAAACGATGTCTTCCATGTGCATGAGGAACAGTCGCAGTTTAAGTGATGAAAAACAAAATTTAAAAATTCTCACATTTTTTTTTAATGTCTACCATCACCAATTTTTATGTTTGATAAGGTAAATCTATTTTTTTTTTAATGAAACTAATCTATAAAAGTCTTGATGTACAATACTTACTTAATCAGAAGGGTGCTTCTAGAGCCCCCTTCTCACAGAAAATACTGCAATGTTACCATAACCATGCCAGCATTATTGCCAATTTAAACTCTTTCACACAGAAAGTAAAATTTTGGTAATATGATGGTTTCCTGTATGAAAAGACCCAGTGGAAAGGCGTAAAATTGGCAGTCTTAGTTTAAGAGGCGCTGTTTTTACCAATACTTCCAACTTTTTATTATAAGAGGCGCTGTTTTAACCAATATTTCCGACTTTGACTTTGTTTACAGTAGTTCTGCTTCACTGTGTTAGCCGGACCCTTTCACACACATCAGACCTAAACTTCAATAACAGCAATATAACAGTAATATGTCTAGGGTATGATGCGGTCTGATGAATACCTGCACTGTACCTGCATTGAAGGGAGAGTGTCCTTTCATACTAAAGCTAGCATTCATGAATTACTGCAATATTCCCGTTTCAGAGTTCTGTGTGAAAGGGGTTTAGGATTCCTATATAAAGAAGAAGAAATCAGCAAGGTTGTTAGATTACTAGACTGTTTGAAATGAAACTCCTTAAAATCCACATGCCGTTTCTCAATACAAATTACTGCAGTAACCGCAGTTGCCTTACTTAAACATGGTCCCTTATTTTCATCATTGTCGTTCAATGACTTTATTGATATTTTTGTATTTTATTCTCTTTGTTTTATTTCCATCAGCATGCAGACAAACATTAAATAGTTATGAGATTGAGAGCACCATTAGAATTGTATTAGTTTACACTTACATGTACATTTCATGCCAACATATTTTTACAATGAAATGATTTGATGTTCAATAAATCAACATTGGATTTGACTACTAAGATAAATTAGACTCTTACTGACTATATCCACTAAACCTATTAAAATTATGCCAAATTAATAATAATATAAGGATCTTAATATACAGTGATATGAATTTAATAATGTAACTTGCTATAGCTTAGTGGTTAGCATTGCCATCCAGTGTTTTTGTTCGAAAATGGCCACTCAATTCTTTCTCATGACTTACAGTAAAAGGGTCATTTCTAAAGCCTCATTCATAATGCGACTTGGTACAAAAAGTAAAGTCTCAGCCTTACATTCATTTTTTTTTTGTTTCAAAATAATGAAATAACAGATATGTACCATTTATTAACAGTTATTTTATGTCATGTCCAATAGTTTTCTTACCACACACTGGATGAGAACTGCATCATGCTTTCTACAACAAGACCCATTATGAGGGAAAGTGGTGCTGCCTGTTAAAGTTGAAGGAATAACCTGGTCTTCGGCCAGGCTCAAAACCTTGGATGTAGAGATTGGAAGACAAGCGTTAACCACTAACCTACAATATACTGTACCTGCCAAATTTGTTTGCGCCAATGCGCGAGACAAACCACGTCACCGGTGCTGGGCCAAATTTCCTTTCCGATTTCTTTCTGACAAATAGAAAAAAAAAAAGTCATCTGCCTATTTTTGGGCCGTTTTTGTCTAAATTACCAATCTTTTGTGGTCCTGTTTTTACCAATTTTTGCTCTATATTGTCATAAGTGTGAGAAAAACTATTTGAGTGACTACGTGTGAGAATTGAGGAAAGTTATTTATGCGCGAGACGTCTAAAATAGGATCCAATGCGTGAGAGTTGCCAGCTTTTAAATTAGGCCTTACTGTTCAATTCATTAATTATGCTGGGCCAAGTATGTGGGGCTATCCACCCTAAAAATTTTCCACCCAGTCTAAAGCTTATTTTAAGGCCTTTCTCTGCCTAATTTCAACCTGCCATCAATTCTAAGCCTTTAAAAACTATAAAATATTGTTTATCTTTACCACCCACCCACCCTTACATTGTTACCGCACACCGTTTGGTTTTTCTAGCTACATCCCTATAGATTCAATCTGATCATTAAGTTTCAACATTATTGAATATTTAATAATTTAATTTTTCATATGAATGATATTTTCCAATCAGTTGCAACGAAACCACAAATCTGCTTCAAACCGTAATCAAATATTCTTCTGTGTTGATATAACCTTTTAAGTATAATTTCTAATCAATTCCTAATTACAATGACTTCAGCATCCCATGAGTATGATTTAACTAGATACTAACAATCTGGCTAAATACACTGCTGAACATGTCACCATCTAACTGGTTTGTAGCTTGATGGTTAAAGTGCTTGTTTTCTAATCCCAATGGCCTGGGTTCGACTTGACACTATTTTTTCTTTCTTTGGATCAAAACAACTCCACTCCCCATGTGTGTTTTTAGAATTTCAACTTAAGCGTAGCGAAACAATGTACGATTAAAACCCTGTTCACCCAGAACTGTAAACTGGGGATATTGCAGTACTTCACAAAAGCCGGCTTTAGTGTGAAAGGGTACTTTCCCTTCTATACCAGCACAGTGCGGGCATTCGTTAGAACGCCTCAGACACTAGACATATTACTGTTACTGTCACTGACTTAGGCTGGATGTGTATGAAAGATTCCACAGTGTAATGCCTGCTTACGCAGTGAAGCATAGCTGAACAAAGGTCAAAGTTGGGAACCTGTATTATTAAGACTGCCAATTTTACGCCATTCACACAGAAAACCGTCATATTACCGGAAATTGACCTTCTATGTGAAAGGGTTTAGACCTGCAATATTGCCGGCATGGTTATGGTAACATTGCGGTATTTTCTGTGTGAAAGGGACTTTAGTAGCAGAGATCAACATAAGCCACTAATTGCACCATGTCCATAAAACTGTTAGTACTTACTGTTAGGGCCAGATTAAGCAATCATTAATGAGCTAATGCTTTGTACAGTTGAATGATCTTCGGACCAATCAAAATTCTTCGTCAGTTTCCATGGGCCAATAAAATATTTGTATCAATAGTCATAGGAAAGAAATGTCACTTGGAGGAAATCTTAAAATGCCTTATTGCTAGTGTTAGCTTACGTAATTCCTTGTGTCTGAACATCCCCAGTGACTTAAAGACCATGCCTACATGTATGCTAACTTGAGGTACACTTTTTGTAGACCAACTGGCTAAAAATTGCAGATTTTTTTTAACAAAATTTTTAAAAACAATAAACACCAATAAAAATGGCTACAATATGGACACAGAGCTCCCAAGTTTAAAAACCAGAAATCCTGGAGATTTTGTCGGCCAACATTCAAAATTGTTTTGGTCTACTATATGGGCATGTAAATGCAAAATTATATAAACAGCAATACTTTATCTATTACAAATAAAAAGGTGTTAACTAGTTTATTTGGTACAATTTTTGGCAAAGAAACCTTTATAGCACAATTTAATCTTCAAAGATGAAAAAAAAAACACATTTACATTGCTAATTTACTAAAAATCGTGAAGGTAATCATGAAAAATCCAAATTCTTGGAGAAAATTGAGTATTTCCTGGAGCCCGAGAGATGGTGCAAAATTCCTGGAGACTCTAGGCTAATCCTTGAGACTTGGGAGCTCTGTGGAAATATTTTTGGATTTTTATTTAGCCAATTTGGTGAAAGAATTCTTTTTTTTAGTCAAATGAGAATTCCAGTTGCTATTGGCTACTTGGCGAATGGTTAAAATGAGCATTGTATGACATAATAACTAGTCATAGGAAAACTCATAAGAAAATTCACTGGTATAAATTTTAAAATGCTAGTTTTTTAGCTCCGTTAAATTTGCGAATCCTTGGCCATATGCCTATGGGAGTAAAATAAATAATAAAATTTAACTTTAAAATCTAATCATTACTATTCATTGTTAATTTGACATAAATGAGGGATTTAATAATTGTAAGATAAGCAAAGACCAAATCTCAGTATGTGAAAATGTTTGAAATCGGAGTGTTTTATTTCTTAATTTAAATGTAAATTTAACTTAAAATCTTTTATTTTATGTTTATATTTAATTTAAATGTAAATTTACATTATTTTATTTTATATTTTATTTCTTAATTTAAATGTAAATTTGTTTCTTATTTTTAACGATTATTATATGTTTTATGTTTTCAAATATGTAGGCTCTCAATGGCTTCATCATTTTCATTTCTCGGAAAGGACGAATCCTCTTTGTCTCCGAGAGCGTCGCCAAACATCTAGGTATAAACCAGGTAAGATGTCTGACATGAATGTTATGCGAGAAATGAGAGATGCGGCTTCCAATCAATGTTATTTGAGCTGCAGCTTCAGGGCAATGCTATTTTCAGAAAATGTTATTCAGTTAAGAATTATCTTGGTTCATCAACCTTTTGACATTTGAAAGAACAAACATTCAGAAGGGCAATGTCTTATTAATTGTTTTATAACAAATCAATATTAATATATGGGCAAATTTAAGTATTTTATGTGTAGGAAACCTCAGATTTCCTTAGAAATTACAGTTTTGATAACTGCAAAATGATATTTGTTGGTACCATTCAGTCACCAAATAGATCTGAAAATATTGTGTATGCAAAATCTTATTATAGTATGGTCGTACATTTTTTTTGTAAGTGTTAAGGAGATAATTTTCACAATACATTAAATTCTGACATTTTTCCTTGCAGAGGAGCTTCCATGAAAATAAAAATATTTGTGAAAATTTATTTTAATGTTCTCCTAAAAAAAAAAAAATTAAGTTTGCCGAAATAATAATGTAAATATTGTAATGGGGTGGCAAACTACAAGAATGTACACCCGCATAAATTAGAAGTTTTACTGTAAAGCCGATTGTTGATTGTACAATTTCAGTGTGATACACCAAGGACAGCCCATGAAGTCTCATTTCCAGTAGGTTGGTACAGCTGCTTAAAATAAAATATTCAAAATAAAATATAAAAATATCAATAGTGGGGATTCAGTAGAATTATTAATAACCCGAAATTTAAGGTGTCTTCTATATAAAAAAAAATTGGTATATTGTAGTTAAAAGAGGAATTTAGCTTCAGGACTATTTATTCTGTCGGTAAGAATAGTACAGAACATAATCAGTTAAATACAGCTCATTCACCAGACGAAGTACTGTATAAAAATGCAAATTTGACCTTTTGAAATATAAAAATGTTGTCTTTATAGTTAACAATGGCAGCAAATGTAAAAGGTCAAATCATGTTGGAATAATATAAAAATGTACTACAGTTAGCTTACTAGATTCACCAGAGATATAATGTTTTTCTCCACCTTCTCTCTGAGACAAAACCATCATTAAATTTGACAAAGAATTTCACATTGAAGCCTTTCTATTTACTGAACAGATGAACTCTTTACATTATTGATTACAAAATCCGAAAGGTCCACTAATCAATTCAAGTAAGAAAGTATAATGCATACTCCAAGCAATGAGATACACGCCATCGTG
>JAOTQE010109534.1:0-13308 GCA_025631205.1 Nesometra sesokonis
CCCCCCCCGTCGGGCAAATCCTGGCGCCACCATTGTGTATTACGATGATAACTTTATTTTTACAAAACGCATTAAAATTACGTCATAATCAATAAAAGCGTTACAATAGTTACGAACTTTAAATTAATGAAACTTTCAAATTTCAAAAATTGCATCTCATAAACATCAACATTTTTAACATCCTACTTTCCTTTACCTTGCATACTATCAAATTAAAAAATTGATATTCTTTTTTAAATGCTTCAAACTGTTATTTACTTTTATATTACTTTCCCTGAAAACGTAGAATTTGTTCAATTCCCTATTGTAATATTTTAAAGAACTTTGTTTAACTGAAACCTTGGAATCTGTGCTTTAGACACAAGTGATATTCTGTATAACGATAGAATGAATAAAAATAAATAATAAACGATTTTATCGTTTTTATTTTGGCCTCATTTGATACGTGAAAACGTTACTTTCATTGTATGCACATTCTGTCGTTCTAGCATACAATTTATTTCTTAGGTCATTGGAATGTCAATCATTTGTATTCATTTAAGCCGGGCACTCACTACGTCGTGCGATGGTCGCACGACGAAACCGTTGCTCTCTGTGAGTGTGGTTTCCAGACGCGATGACAGTCTTGTAATCGTCGGCAGACGGTTTTTTAGTGATTTCCCTGTTGGATCACTAAAAAAAAAAACATCGGTCGACGAGTAGAAGACTGTCATCGCGTCTGGCAACCACACACATGGAGCGACAGTTTTTTTTTCGTACCGTCGTACGACCGTCGCACGACGCAATGAGCGCTCGGCTTTAGCATACCGCTGATCGTTAAGTCATAGTAGGCTTATAGACCTTACGACCTAAAAAATCCAAGCACATTTATTTGAAAAATTGTGTCAATCGGTCGGTAAATGATTTTTTAACAATTTTTAAACTAAAAGTCGGAAAAATATGGAAAAAAAAAACATCGACCCATATTTACTATTGGGTCGGTTGATCTTGAGCTGTCTAAAGTGTTTAGGCTTTTCTTAGAATATAAGACGCCTAACTGACACATGCCTAACCACAGGGCTACTTCATAACTCTTTCCTACTGACCATTAACATTCAAACATTCAAATCTTTAGCGACGTCACAAAAACACAAACTCATACGCTATTGTGCAGAAAGGCACTCTTAGAAAAGCCCCGGATCCACCTATTTGTTAATCACTGCACGCGCGCGTTTTGCGCTTCTTCACGCTAATGGCGCACATGACAGTTATCTCTGCGTGACTGCCTGACAAAATTCTAAGTAAATTTATTCAAAATGATCAACGGAGTCATATTATACTGTATTTAAATTTCAAACATAAATATAAATCAACAGGCGATATTGAATTAAAATTACGAAATGCTGAACAAGATTAAATACAATTTATTGATATTTACATGTTTTATCATACAAAATTATGGTTAAATATATTTCAAGTTTGAGAAAACACTTGTAAATTTTATAACTAGTACAATTAGTCCTATAAAAATAGTTGGTTTGGGCCAAAGTCTACCTTGATTGCCCATCTCTGCTGCCCCTGTTTATATTTTCGTGTGGAAAAAGATGGATCATCGATAAGAAACAGTAGGTAGCGGATGCATATACTACGAAGGCAAGATAATTGAAAAAGAAAATACTAACAAGAAGCGTCTGGAAAAGCGGATTAAATAATCGCATAAAATAATGCGGAGCATGCGTTAAAAAACGAATGTGCATGTCCAGTCGAATAAGGAGTCTTGGGACCAATAAACATGGACTAAATTACAAAATAACCCCCCATTGGCTGATTTGTGTTTACGTATTTCAGACAGTTGTAAACTGAAAATGCACCATGTCTGAGCGGTTAAATCTACTGCCAAATGCTAACCGACTCATAATTCATGCAGCTACGCATCTAGCCTGTCTCACAGGCCTTACGGTCGGGTTTATTCACTTTTAATTCTTGGTTCCTTTTAAGGTGCTATTAACGTCCCATACTCACTTATTTTACGGCTAAACTAAAATAAGTGAGTATATGGGATGTTAATAGCGCCTTAAAAGTAATCGATCAAGCAATAAAAGTGAATAAACCCGACCGTAAGGCCTGTGAGACAGGCTACTACGCGTTTGCGGTTGAAGTGCTAGATCTGACAAATTCGTAACCCATTTTTTGTTCAAAAGTTCCATGCATGAGGATTATTTTTCAGGGGGATACTGAATTTCAACCTTGTCAGAATATTTCTTTTCAGATTTTTATTTGCATGTGGGGTGGTTCATATGTTACCATATCTTTCCGAAGTGAGGATCTTTTAAATTAAACAACTGGAATAGAAACAAAAAAACTATTGTTCATTTTTTATTAATTTAAAAATACATTAGGTGTACATCCCCATTAGAAATTTCCATCAAGTATTACGACAATGGATAATTGGATTAGTTTCAACCTTATCGGTTAGTTATATAGATCCTCTATAAGCATTTAATGTGATAAGCCGGTGAGGTGGTTAATTCAGAATGTACACATAATGTAGGCCTATATTTAATTTAAGAGCTGTTTAGTGGCGGGCGCCATACAATGATTTGGCGGCCGCCACTTAACAACTCTTTTTTTACCGTTTGGTACTAACGGTCTTATATATTCGTTAGTTTTTGAAAAAAAATGTATGGTCGGAAACTTGTGAAAAATGTTTTTATTATCCCAAATGGGACTTGAACCTGCGGTTGAATTTCATTGCAGGTTACATGTCAAACGTTTTGCCTATACTCGTCTTACGATTGGTCGATAAGAAACTGAGTTTTATAAAATTATAAAAACTGAGCTTTAGAAGAAAGTGACAAATTGAAGCAAATTTGGAACGCACATAAACTGACGCATAAGGGCACTCTACGCATAAGGGCACTCTATAGGCTATATATAGCACATTTAATTTAGTTCATAAAATAATTGACCTTTCTTCATCTACCCTTAAACTAATAGTTCCAGTAATTAATCTCAGATAAAAAAGGTATAATGCATACTTCAAGTGTCGAAATACACATCATCATGTTAGGATTCAATATTTCGATATTAACTATGTCATCTTCAGAAATTCTGTGCCCTTACAACATTCAATTAGGTGTAGAACCAGTTATTTTAATAGACAGATACGCTATGGTAAAACATATTATTTAGGTGCATTTCCTTGTCTATAATTCTCTTAATGGGATGTTATTTATTGGTACACTTATTTTTCAATAACAAGGAACTCTAATAGAAAACAAAACGCAGTCAAACGGGAACTGCTCAAATGCAAGTTCTTTGTTTATAAGAAATCGAAAATAAAAATATTTTTTAAAAATACAATTGACATTTGGTCTGTCTATAAAAGGAGATACCATTAGAGCATGACATTTATATAATACGTGTATTACCATTACGTGTGCATTCCAATCAGAAAGTTTGATCAACTTTAACCTACATTTTCAAAGAAATGTAGGGTAATTTTGAATTAACCTCCTCAGTGCCCTCTGACTAGGTAGATCTACCATGTTAAATTACTAGGGAGATCTACCTAGAATCACAGAGAACTACCTAGTAAGGTAGTACATAATTACCCTGTCTGCTTATGTTATTAATAAGTCAAGGTTTATTCTAAATAATGGCTGTAATTTCCTATGTATCCTTGTAGAGCATTGCTGGCATATCCTTGGTAGTATCTCTTGATATGGTAGTTTTTATAGGGTTAACCCTGTTAACTACCTTTATCTACCTTGTCGCTGCCATTATCTACCATGTTAACAGAGTTATTTTTTCAAAGTATGGCTTATCACAATAAATGTTTATAAAATATAGAAACATGTAGGCCTACAGAAGCGATCAAGTTGAAACTAACCCAATTATCCACTGTGATAAGACTTTTGTAAAATTTTCTAATGGAAATTTACACCCAATGAAGAAGATATCTTTAGACCATTTATACAGTACATGCTTTACACCACGATTTTTCCATTTAAGAATTTTTTAAATGCTCTTTGACGACCACAATTCTGCATAAATACCGATATATAATATATATAAATCTCAAATAATTCTAATATAACAATTATATAATTATAAAAATATTTCTTAATGCCTACCATGTTTACATAATCACAAAGCTACAACACACATACTAGAAAATATTTTTTGTGGAGCAGAATTGGATAAATAGTGCCTGAGATGAGTCTTGGTGAATGAAATCATTGATACGACTACAGGTAATTTTTTTCATTTAAAAAAGACTATCACAGGCAATATTTTTTCAATAATGCCTGAAGGAACATTATAATTCAATGATGAGTAACATTGCAATAGTGCGGTCAATATGCTGCCCTCATCTGGGGAAAGGGCGTTTTCTGCAAAAATTTGCGACTAAATGTGCAAAACATTTACAAGTTTTTCTATTAGAAATTTAGGGGGGGGGGGGGCTGGACCAGCTCCGGCCCACTTCTAGAAAGCAAAATACTGTATATCCAGGGAACAGTTAACTGTTCCCTGGTATATCAATGTTATTAACACTATCTATAAAATGAAAAATATTTGGCAATCATAAGACGAGAATTGTTCCCTTAATACGCCCCTGAGAAAATTCTCCGGACATCTAAAGACCAAACTTTCCTGAGGGGAATTCCCTGGACACCCCACCCCTCCTCTTAAAAAAAACCTCTCTGCCCCTTTTCCAAAAGTCTACATCTGCTTCTGAGAAAAGTACAAATATGATCCAAAATTTAGTCGTGTGTGTTTTTAGAAGAAAACCAAAGTGATAGATTATAGCATCAGGAGTGATATAAGCCAAAATGCTCAAAGTCAAAAAAATGCAGATAATGTGATTTCCTAGAGGGCACTATGGGTTAATTGACTGCGACGGTATATAAAGATAACGTTGAAAAATTGTGACGCCACCATTAAATTATAATATAAAATAACTAAGTCTAAAAAATGAAGATATTAATAAGTTGTTTACAACATTAGGCCTACAAATAAACCTTCTGCATACCCAAGCCAAAATATCGAAGGGTCAGTGTCTTTGTTTTTCTTTGCAGAATACTTTCCTACCTCCACAATCTTCCTTTAAAAAATTTAATAAAATTATTCTAAAAATTAAAAAAATATAGATTTGTTGGTGACAAGAACAGTTACATGCACATACAAAAAGGAGCATGTAGAAGCATAAACTGTGACCGCTCATATTTTTTAATCACACGAGTTAAATTGTGCATCTCTTTTTAGCATGTCATCACATTACATTATGTCTCTTCATGACTGTAATAATGCATTAATGTATTTATTCCAAAAATTGTACAAAATGCTTAAAGTTATCTTGAAATTTAACTAAAGGAAAAGGTAAAATTACAGAAAATAAAGTAATAGGTTCATACAAAAAAAATATTGGTCGACAAAACCATATTTCAAAATCTGTGCTTGGGTAACACAAAAATATTTTGAAGCCTATTTATAAATAAGTAAAATAAAAATGGTGATTATATATAATAGTAAATTACATTACCTTTTCTTTTCTCCACTGGTGAGTTACCAGGGTTTCTTTCCAATGGCTTAACAAGACCTAAAACATTTAGAATTTCATGTAACTTGTATATCTTAATTATCTGGAACACACACCACATTAAAAACTTTGCTTCATTCAGTTTAACATAAACTTGTCAAACTTTGTTTGACTATACATACTTTTACAACTGGTAACAAGAAATTGCACTTTTTTCATGTCCATCATTAAAAAATCACAAATTATTTTTGCTATTTTTAAAGGGCTTCCACTCATAGTTAAAAACCACATGACACACATTTAAAAACGGTTTATATTAATTTAAAGGTCAGGTTCACCAAAAAAATTATTATATGTTTTAGTTAATCATAAAAAGTATATTCAGCCATATTTGGAAATTTTTTGGATTATTTTCCCCTTGAGTCTCATGAATTAAAAAATATACATAAAAATAAACGCCTGATTTCATCCCTATTCTTTTACACACAAATTAGCATAGTGGGTAATTTTTTTTTTATCAAATAAAAATGGCAACTTTACACTATATAAAAACATCAGAAATGACAATTTTGGTTAAAACACGGAAGAAAAGTATTTTTCTATATATGTTTAGAACGACCGTTGATTTTTCACAATTTATTTAAAACACTCCTCTTTCAGACAATTTGTATGTAAAAGAATAGGGATTCTATCTTGTAATTTGAACTATCCCCCACTTAGCAATTGTCGCCTATTTCACCAATAATTATGATAGGTAAAATGAATCATTAGTAAAATTAAGAAAAAAAAGGAAACAAGGCTGAATATACTTTTTATGATAAACTAAAACATATAAAGAAGATATATTTTTGGGTGAACCTGCCCTTTAAAATTGTGATCAAAACATATTCATTTACAAAACATTGGATTTATAATACATAATTATATTATCCATGGCATGTTTACAGAATGTTCTTAAAATCCAAATACTATGTCTTTAAATTTCTGTCTATTTGAGGGATTTTAAATACAGTATCATGTTGTATTAGATGCCCCTTAAAGGTTCCAACAAATTCACAAATTACTGTCATGGGCGGCGGAAGAGGGGATGGAGGGACGCATTCCCCCCCCCCCCCAGTGACAATCAGGGAGGGATGGTCCCTCTGAAATGGCACCCCAAGTACAAAATTCACATTTCGCAACTCCAAAACTATGGTGAAACATGAATATTGTGGGCGTGAAAACCACTTTCAGGGACCAGGAAAGATCAAAAGTTAGAGGCAATGTTTTTTGTTTTTGTTTTTTTTTTGCTCACCAAATTATAAGCGGGATCAGGTAGCCGAGCAAATTTTAAAAACTGAACTTCATCCCCCCCATTTCAAAAACGTTCCGCCACCCCTGATTACTGTACATAAAGGACCATGTCATTATCCTGCTGCAGTTACTGCAGTAATTCAGTTACAACAGTATTAGTTTAGTAGTTGAAAGAGAATTACTAATTGAGCTGAGCACTTGTCTGTCAAAATCTTCACAAAAGAAAGCATAATGGTACTGAATTACTGCAGAAACTGCAGCACACAATAGCTGGTTACTGCAGTAACTACATTAGAATAAATTTGACATGGTCCCCAATAAGAAAATGGTCCAATACCATTAGTGTCCAATAAGTAAAATATTGTCCAGATTATCCACAAAATCTCTAAAAGTGCTGGACCAAGAATCCATGTGTAAAAACATAATCATGGCTCAGTTTTTCAGACCTCAATCAACATACTTTAAGCAACAATTAAATTGTATTATACACTTTGTCTGTTACACTGTGGTGTAACAGACCTAAAGTGTAACAGACCAAGGAGTTATTATAACTCCTTGAACAGACCAAAATGTACACTGTGGTAGAGTGAGGAGTGCACAGTGTGTGATTCACCCTGAAGACAATTTAAACATTAATTATAACATACTTGCCCCTTAAAGTTCCATCAAAACCACAAATTGCATAAAGGACCATGTCATTATCCTGCTGCAGTTACTGCAATAATTCAGTTACAACAGTATTAGTTTAGTAGTTGAACGAGAATTACTATTGAGCTGAGCACTTGTCTGTCAAAATCTTCACAAAAGAAAGCATAATGGTACTAAATTACTGCAGAAACTGCAGCACACAATAGCTGGTTACTACAGTAGAATAAATTTCACATGGTCCCCAATAAGAAAATGGTCCAATACCATTAGTGTCCAATAATTTAAAAAATTGTCCAGATTATCCACAAAATCTCTAAAAGTGCTGGACCAAGCCATGTGCAAAAATATAATCATGGCTCAGTTTTCCAGACCTGAATCAACATGCTTAAGCAACGATTAAATTGTATTATACACTAGGCCTGTTACACTGTAGAGGAGTGAGTAGTTGACAGTGTGTGATTGCACCCTCTCAATATATTTGAAATATTGCAATTGTCAGGCACATAGATGTCAATTTTCAAAATTTCCTCATCACACACCTCCAATCCTGGATCTTCATTTGATAAAAGACCAGTGATAAGTAAACACTCATTCATTAATGATCACAATATGGAGAAATCACTATTCTCAAATTTTCCTTTACTGTTTAATTGATGGTACTGTTCACAGTTCATGGCCGCAAAAGTAAAAACCAAAGTGATCAAGTTCTATACAATTTGGTATAGTTTTCTTTGTTAACTGCAGGACCTCCGCTTCCTTTTGAAGCTTTCTGGTTATAGTAATCACCATGCTTCTGCAATCCTTTGAAAGACACAGGATGGTTGTAAGCATATGGCGCATCATATACTTGACTGAAGTCTTCTTCTGGTGTGTCCACTGGTTCCCTATGTGCTGGAGATTTTGGCAACTTGCCGATAGTTGTATTTTCGTATATGCAATCAAAGTCTTGCTCTTCTTTTTTATTTTGTAAATCTCTACCAAAGTTCTCAGTAATCGGAGTCTCATATTCACCACCATAATCTTGATCTTTTCCAAAATTCTCTGTCATTGGTGCCTCATACGTATCACCATAATCATCTGCTTTTTTAGTTGGACTACTTGTCTGTTTAGTTGGACTAGCTGATGGTTTCTTCTTAACTGGTTTTTTCGTATTTACTGGTGGTGGTGGAACCTTTTTCTTTGGGGCTGATCTTTTTGTATTCTCTTGTGATGGTGCATCTCTTTCATTCACGAAAGCTGGATTTGGAGACATGAGCTCATAGGTATTATCAAAATCCTGATCAGGCTCTCCTGTTGGTGTGGATGCAACAGGTATCTCATAATCTCCACCATAATCTACAGGGCCTCCAGATAAATTACTGCCAATTTGTGGAATTTCATAACTTCCACCATAGTCTCTAGTGTTTGGATTTGGCATTTCATAAGTATCTCCATAGTCACCAGTGTTTGGGTTTGGCATCTCATACTCACCCCCAAAATCATTTGAGGATGGGTTTGGTACCTTGTGCCTTCCCCCAAAGTCTTTTGAAGCTGGGGTTGGCATCTCATATTCTCCACCAAAATCATCTGAAGATGGGTTTGGTACCTTGCGCCTTCCCCCAAAGTCATTTGAAGCTGGAGCTGGCATTTCATATTCTCCACCAAAATCATTTGAAGATGGGTTTGGTACCTTGTGCCTTCCCCCAAAGTCTTTTGAAGCTGGGGTTGGCATTTCATAATCTCCACCAAAATCCTCTGACCCTGGGTTTGGCACCTCATATGTTCCCCCAAAGTCATTAGAAGCTGTTGGGGTTGGCATCTCATAGTCACCTCCAAAATCCTTTGCAATTGGGATTGGCATTTTTTTCTTGGAAACTGGTATTTGTTTCTTATGCTCATTTTTCATCGGTTTGATAGTAATTGTCTCGAAAATTGAATCATCATCAATTTGTCTTTTCTCTTGTTTCTTCTCTGGCTTATTCTCTGATAAAGAAAAAGTTTAAAAAATTATAATTATCAATTTAAAAATTGTTTTGTGGGCTTTTGGCACAACTGCGAGCAAAAAAGTGTTTAATTTTAAAATTTAATCAACAAAGTAAAAAAAGAAAACATAATAGCACTGCCCTTTGAAAAAAATAACTCTGTTAACATGGTAGATAATGGTAGTGACAAGGTAGATAAAGGTAGACATAGGTAGTTAACAGGGTTAACCCTGTAATAACTGTCATACACCAACCTTGCTACCTACAGTATCTATATTGTCCCATAACCAAGACCAATAAATCTCTCAATTAACACAAGGTCTGCTCCCCTCCCAAGGGAGCCTACCAACGATATAGTCAACAATGGCCTACAATAGGAAAATACAGCCATTAATATACAATATACAATCAATTACTTATTAAAGGTATCAATAACATCAACAAATATACTACCTAGTTAGGTAATTCTCTGCGGTTCTAGGTAGATCTTCTTAGTAATTTAACATGGTAGATCCATCTTGTTTGAGGGTGTTATTTTTTTCAAAGGGTGGATTACTGAAAAAACTGCAGTAGACTTTAACTTTAGCTGCATGTATCATATTTTAACGCAAAATTCTCTGTTTTGCGTCCAGTATGCCTTAGGTAATGCACCACTTTTCAGGAGTAAGCAGAAAATTCAATAAGGAGAATGGTCAAATATTTTAAAACAAAATTATTTTTTATACCCCCAGACTTAAAATATTGGCTATCAGAATATAATGGTCAACATAAGAAGTAAGCAAAATATTAAGCCGGCTACTCACTCACGACTAGCCATTGATCCCTGTGTGTGTGGTTTCCAGATGCGATGACAGTCTTCTACTCGTCGACCGACGGTTTTTTAAGTGATTCAACAGGGAAATCAATAAAAAAAAACGTTCAACGACGATTAGAAAACTTTCATCGTGTCTGACAACCACACACAGGCGGAGCTCCAGGATTGTCTTTGAGGCTTCAGGATTGTCCTGGAGTCTCCAAGAATTTTGGATCATCTCCCGGGCTCCCGGAACTCCTGGAATTTAATTTTGTCCAGGAAATATTTCAGATTTGGAAAACTTTCAGAGTTACACCATATTTTTGGCATATATATTTTTGGAAAATATTGGTTGCCAATAAGGAAATGTGAAGTTTTAGGCATGGGCATACCTTAACAGTGACAAAATCAGAAAATACTGTGTCATAAAAAGCAAGGTGTTTAAAAAAACGGTATTTTCCACACATTTTATGAAGTGTACATATTCAGGGGCGCATTTCAGGGTGGCGGAGGGGCAATGTACCAATAAAAATAGATGCACAACGGCTGTAGTGGGGACCCCTAGAGGATACGTCGCAACCTTTAACTAACGTAAAAGGAGGGTTTTTTGTTTTTTTTGCTTGTCAAAATGAAATCATTTTAAGCCCCCCCCCCCCCCCCAAATCTCAATCCTGGATCCACCCCTGACACCTGACATTACAAACAGAAGCCCATAAGGAAATCTCCAGGAATTCTGTTTTTACAACTTGGGACCTCTGCACAGGGAGCGTTTAGCCATACATCCGTGTATGACCATTGCATAACACTGTGAGTGCCCAGTTTTAGACATCATCTATCAGTTCACAAGCTTCTTCTAACTTTGTAGCCCATGTTTCCACAGGAAAAAATATTAAATATATATATTAATGAATAATATTGAAAGGTTATATTACAATGATAAAGTTAAACAATATAAAAGACTGAAAGAAGAAAAAGAAAAGAAAATATGGAGTGGCTCAAAATTGTTTCCGAAATAATATAAGTAGTACTGGTATGTGTTTATACATAATGTAAACACTATCATCAGAGGCTAAATGTCCATGGAGCCTATCACATTTCATAAATTTGAATTCAAATTGAGAACTAAAAGCGATGATCATTTAAACAGCAATGCTTTGATTACAAAAAGAGGTTTAATGTGTTGCTATTTAATATAATTGTTAAATAATAATAATAATAATAATAATAATAATAATAATAATTACGGATTACAGAATGATCCTGATAATAGGCTTTAGGCTTAATGCCTCTAACATCAGCTTTATTTAATGCCTTGGTATAATAATAATAATTAATCATTAAATAGCGCCAATTCAATGGAACCTTCAAAATACCATTTAGTGTCCATAAATGAATAAAACAAAACAGTTTACTAAAAATCCTAGAGAAAATCACCCTTTTTGGTTTTTAATTGTTAAATTGTTTTTGATAATAGAAATGAATACTTATTTGACTGATTGATTTATTGATTTCCTGGATCCTAGAGAGTTTAGGCCCTCTGAAAATATTAGAACTTTAATTGTTAAATTGTTTTTGATAATAGAAATGAATACTTATTTGACTGATTGATTTATTGATTTCCTGGATCCCGGGATATGAAGTAAAATTCCTTAATGCTCTACTCTAGTCCTGGAGTCCTGTATATTTAGCCTTTTCCTACTGTTTTTATTTTGTATTGTAGTGAATAAATTTTAACTGAATTGTTTTAAAATCAAAAGGTATACATCAGTTTTGTGGCATTAAACAATAGGGCCTACAAAGGGTATTTCCCTTTTATTTCCATTTGAAGATAAATGACTTGATTTGCTTTGGGATGCCAAAGGTTAGCTTATGTCATAAACTACAATAAAACACCAAAGTACACATGTAGAGTCCTGAAAGGTTATTTTTCCACTCAGAACTGCATGGGCGGTGAAAGAGAGGGATGGAGGAACGCGTCCCCCAGTGATAACTCGGGGGGGTGGGGGCAGTCTCCCCTAAAATGTCACTCCAACTAAAAAATTCACAATTCAAAAACATCATGTGAATATCATAAATATGAACATTGTGGCCTTGAAAACCACCTTCAGGGACCAGGAAAGCACAAAGTTAGAGGCGATATCGTTTTTTTTGCTCATCAAATTCCAACCGGGCTGGGATAGCTGAGCAAAATGTAGCCTCGTCCCCCTAATTCAAAAATGTTCCGCCACCCCTGTAGGAATGCATCTCCGTTCCTATTCGTGCCTGTAACAATCATGTGCACCTTTTGACTCAATATGAACGCAAAAATAATTTGCAGCTTTTCAAGTATTAGAAGAAATACCTTTCAAGCACATCTTGAAAGAATCTTAAAGATAGATGCTCAAACCTTTTCAATCAATTTATTTTCTTCTGATTTAAAATTATTTTGTTGCTTATTGACTGTATCTTTTATGTGTGTATGCACATTTTTATATAATGTTAATATTTATACATGTATTTTTCTGTATTAAAAAAGTAAAAAGTTTGTAAAATAATATTGTTTTTTTTTAAAAATAAATTTGTTAATTAATAAGCCTATATCTTTTGTATTTACTGTATGTTCTTATGATTCATAATCATAAGCTTTAACTGAATGTAGGGCCTACACTATTATAAATAACAATTATTAAATTTTTTGTTGTTTCTCATACTTTGGTGATTTCCTTTTACTCTGTATTTTGAAGGCTTTCTAGCACAAGCGTTACCTTTTATTTTGGACTTTGCTTCCTTTATTAAGTAGCCGAGTTTTGTTCTTAAAATTAATAGAAAAAAAGAAATATATTTTAAATATTAAATTAAAAAAAAATCAAAGTTTGAATGTGGCATCCTTAAAACATAGCGAGAAGAAATGAAACAATAGATTAATATATTAATGAGGTACATGCCATAAGGACAAAAATCAGGCAAATGTCAGAGCGGCTGTAAGGAAATGTATCATTTGCTCTCCATGGTCTCCTTAACCATTGAATCTCTGGTGAACCCCCCTCCCAAATTTCCTAACAAAAATTATGACACTTATTGTTTTATATGGTATTGTACAAAACACAGTAATA
>JAOTQE010109545.1:0-13307 GCA_025631205.1 Nesometra sesokonis
AATAATTGTGAAGCGCTTAGAGGCCTTGGCAATAAGCGCTATATAAATGTCACATATTATTATTATTATTATTATTCCGCCCATTAAAGACCAATTTGCTTTTCATCCTCAATAAATACTAAAGATAATGAATACTAAATCCGAAAGTTCCACTAATCAACTTCAAGTAAAAAAGTAAAAAGCATACTCAAAACAATGAGATACACACCATCTTGACAGAATTCAATATTTCAACATAAATTATATGATGACATAATGTACTGATTATGACATAATTTATGTAAAAATACTGAATCCTGTCATGATGACATGTATCTCATTGCTTGGAGTATGCGTAATACTTTAATAATGAATACTAAATTTGAAGTGATTCTGATTAGAAGTCAAAGCTACCACACCAAACCCATTGTCCAAAAAGTGGCATTTAATTAGACTAAAACCTGCATTATTTATAATTACAATAAAAATGAGATGTGATAATATTTTTAACTTTTTTTTTATCATTAATCAACAGTTGGAATTCCAGTCATCGCAAGTGAACCAACAACAGGTTCCCAAACGAGATGTAGGAGTACAGGCCGATCTACCCATCATTGTAAGTCACACCACACTGTTATGTCATCTCTTTCATTTCTCAGTGTCTTATTTGTGTCATGTTGTCTGTGTCTTTAAGCTGCAATCTCATTGGATTTAAAAGGGAACAGTTTTACCAAGACAATTTGTAACATTTAAAAGTTAAATTTTACCATTGTTCACACTTGGATTATTTGGCATGGTTAGTTTACCACAAACTATGGTAAAAATTGTAAAATAAACCATGGTACTCAAGGTAATCCAATTGTCTAATGAAGACCATATAATTTGACTCAGGAAATTTACCCAAGTTTGCGCTGTTCACATTGGACTTACTATTTGTTAAAACTGACCTGATTGGTTTTCCTGAGCAGACGGGACTCTATTAAGCTAACCATGCGGATGGATAATTTTCCATCTCCCATAGTTGGGTAAACTTATTGTGGTGTTCACACTGAACTAATTATGGTAAAACTAGCCAGCGTGTCATTTAGTTTTACCAAAAAAATATGTCCAGTATGATTATGGCTTTAAATGTTGAAACCTGTGTACGGCAGAGGAAACTATAAATGGATCACTGTATGAACCTGCCGGCATATTATTGTAAAGTCTCGCAATGAGATGTTCAATAATATTGTGTCAAATACAAACTGATGTTTATTGAGGGATAATATTTTTACCATAATTGCTCAGATACTTTGTTAATTTATGGTTTACCGTGGAAATTGACAGATACAACAATCTGTGGGTGTATGGTAAAAATTTAAGGATGAGTGATAAACACTTTCGACATTATTTTGGTACAATACATATGCATTTATGGTGGGTTAATATTCTGGAAATAGGCTCCAAGATGGAGGGAAACTTCCACCCAGCAATTACATTCCTGCTTAAATTCTGGAAATTCTTAATCAAGATCTCTTGGTAGACCTGGATGGCTCTAATGTACTTGTAAATTTTAAATTCTGAATCTTTCTTCCAACTGGCTTACCCAAAAAAGTAATCCTCCATAGAGTTTCCAAGCAACCATTAAAGGAATATTGTCTTTTCAGTGTAGCTGTGTTCACTTTCTGCACTGGGCACTTCAGCACAGTGAGGGCTGCAATATTTGTGTAAGATTTCAGCATAGTGACAAAGATAATGGGGAAAGTTTAAATAAAGTGAAGGGTTTCACACTTGGTGATAGTAAAAAATATGAATGTTGGCAAAGTCAGTGAGAATGATGATGTACTTGTCCATTTTGTAATTAAAGACCCAATAATATTTAACCTTCTTTATTATTTTTTACTGAGTAGAAGACAAAATTGTGAATTTTTGAAAGATTCACTTTGTATCTATTAATAAGATTCCAGTTCTCTAACAGAATAGTACCCATGCATAATAACGATTCTGACTGTCCTATCCAATTACCATTTAGAACATGCCATGTGTATCATTTTGGTTTTAATCATAAAACAATCTTCTCCATTTTAATTTAGCATCAAATTAATATTATTCCGGGTGCTTTGTTAGATAATCTCATTGTCATGTCATTGGTCAATTTAGCCTGTTTCTTCTTTTTTTTTTGTATTTGTATATATTTATATTTTCTGTTTGTATTGTTTCTGTCTTCGTGTCCATTATTTCTTTTTTTTGTTCCTTATTTAATGTATCGTCTTTTCTCTTTTTCTACTAAAATATTTTAATGAGTATTGGATACAGGGGTGAGAAAGAACAGTATTTTAAAGCTGTTGAAAAAACATCATAACATCAATCTTACATGAATCATACCAAGAATCAGCAATGGGGTGGTGGTGGTTGGGTGGGGGTATTGGAGAACGTTTATCCTTTTTGATATACACACTACACCAGTAATTGAATCCGGTTCATTGCTATGGTAAACAAGTATGTTACTGGAATCATAATTTCCTTGTTCCCTAATGGAGGTCAGGTCATCTTGTTTATGCCCCTCAATTTGGTGTGATCTGTTACTACTTCTAGGCCCACCTGTCTTCACTAGTGTACCTCTTTCTGGGTCTCCCTCTTGGCCTGTTTCTTGTCTGCTGCCCATATTATCACATTATCCTCTTCACGTTTCATTACATGTCCATATCGTACAACTCTTGGATTTTATCACCCTAATAATCAACACAAAGATTCTACAGTAATTTCTTTGCTTGTCTACTATAGCAAGCACTTTATTGTAATTACAATGTATCATAGATCCAGGGATATATTTGTTCAGTATGATTTTTTTTGTATCTGGTTAATGATCTATGCATATTAAAAATAGGAATGTTATCTATAGGGATTTAGAACATTAATGATTTGTGATTTTTAGAAGAGTACAGTATTGTGTTAATAGTCTATGCATGTATTACCCACTGATGTATCAATTAATGGGACCATGTCAAAATTATCCTGCTGCAGTTACTGCAGTAATTTCGTTTCAAAAGTACATTGAATATCCGAAAGGTACCGGACCACTGATCAACTTCAAGTAGGAAAGTTTAATACATACTCTAAGCAATGAGCTACACACCATCATGATAGAATTCAATATTTTGACATAAATTATGTTATCATCAGGAATCAGGAATTCCTAATGATGACATAATTTATGTTGAAATATTGAATCCTGTAATGATGGCGTATATCTCATTGCTTGAAGTATGTATTATACTTTGTAAGTTCAGTATCTGAAAGAGAATTATTATAAAAACATGACAAGATGAGAAATTTTATGGCAGTACAGTCAAAATGAAAACATAATGGCACTGGATTACTGCAGCAACCACAGTAGAATTTTGACATGCCCCCACGCAGTATATACTGTACAGTTCAACATCATCCAGTCACCTTTCAACTGTAACATGCCCTCACTGTCAGAGGCTCTTCAAGGCGAGGATTGGCTTGGTCAGCCATTTTTTCGCACTCACACCACTTTCAGAACCTGAAGTCATGGTCCTCTTCGCCTGCGAAGGACGAACATCATCATCACTGTACTGTACATATAAATGATAAGAATATCATAGGGATTTATACTTTCTACTTGAGCAGGCGATGTTCTAAACGATGAGTATTATGTACATGGTGGTTTATGATAAACATAAAAAGCCATTTCTTACACTGTAGGAATTTTAAATCAATGATATCAAACTATAGTAAGAATGGAGATTGTAGTGCAGTAAAACTCTGACAGGCGCTAAGGAAATGATAAGTATTATAGTGATTTATAATAAACAAACATACACATATTTCTTACACTGTAGATTGAATCAATAGAAATGGATAAATGCTGAATTAAGCCTGAATTTTTTTTTTAATATATATTGAGCCAATAATCCTACCTAATGATAGAATAGGAATATTTCTCTGCATAGATTTTCAATATGTTTTATAACTACTGGAACATGCGCTACAAAAACAAGAATTATATAGTGATTTACGATACATGCAATGACTTTCTGATCCGACAATGTAACTCTGTTGACATAGCAACCATGTGCTAATTACATAGCCTTAAGTTCAATGCCTTCCGTGAACAATTATTCAAATATAAGAACATTAACACCTTTATTGCGAGTATTGCTTCTCGTTTTTTCATACTGAATTAAATTTCCGATAAACATGTAGATACTAATTCCATTTGTGTAGAATCACCGACAAACAAGAGAATTTTCCTTGATAAGACATAAGACATTGTTTTGCCGTCAATCAGCATACGTAATACGCATTAGCTGCACTATACCCACCTCAGCCAGCAATGGATGGGGCTGAGGTGAGCAAATTGTTTAATTTAGAACTTTTAGATGCTCAGGAAATGGCACTCATTTATATTAATAATGCTTTTGAAGTGTCACAATTTAAAAAAAAAATTGGACTAAACAACTGTAAAATATTGGTATGGCAGCTTCCATACCAGTTTCACCACTCATACATCTGGAAACCACACACACAGGGAGCGACGGTTTAGTCGTGCGACCGTCATACGACCGTCGCACGACATAGTGAGTGCCTGGCTTAAAGTTGACCTTCTAATTTACAAACACCTGCGCCTAAGGTGTCTATGAGAAGTTTCGTAAATAAGAAGTGTTAATAAATTCCATCGGAAAACATTTTTGGAACAGAGCTTTGTTTTTTTCATGTTATTTTTTAAAAGTTCCTTTTTAAATCTGCTAGGAGTAGACCTAACAAGTACAAAAATAAAAGCAAAATCGGGGATGTAATTATGCAGAGCGGAGATGGGTGGGCCGCCCACTCTAAAAATGGTCCACCCACCCTAAAACTTATATTAAGATCTTCCACCCAGCCTTATTTCAACTTGCCACCCACCCTAAGCCTCTGAAAAAGTTAAAAATAATGTTTTTAGTCACCAAGCCACCCACCCTTACATTGTTGCTGGCCCACCCTTAGATTTTTCTTGCTACATCCCTGCAAAATCTATCTTGATTAATTGATGTCATCCATTATTTTTATGTGGCTGAAAAGTGTTTTTAAAATGGAAGGTTCGTATTGAGAAGTTTGTAAATGGGAAGGTTGAATACGCACAAATAGAACAGCAGTTTATCAAGTTTAACTACAGTACGAGTATTATTTTTGTAAAACAATCCACTACTGTATTTGTCTTATAAAATCCAACCTTAATATTCCATATGAGACAATATTACTGTAAGTAGATTCTACCCTTGGGTGCACCATTCCAAGGCTTATTATGAAGCATGAATAAAAAAAATATATATTTCCTCTGTTTTCACAAAGGCGATTAAATCCTGTAACAAACGTAACAAAGAAACATCTAACAAAGACTAACCAATATTATAATAGTTAGCCACATAAGGACGTTCAGTCTTTTGTATCAATTTTTTATTTATGATAATTCATGTTAATTTATTTCCAGTTTGTATGGTTTTATTTCCTGTAGTTTCTAGTTGGAGGATGACTTTCCTCCAAGGGAAATTTTTTCACACTAAATTAGTAGTATGGGAATACAGTAGTTGTAGAGTAAAATTAATACAGGCCTTGATAGACAATGGACAAATGAAACTAAAAATAGTATATAAAATAGTAAAATATTAATATTTTAATCTGAATTATTTTTTTTACTTTATTTTTGTTTATGCAAAAGGAGATTAATACTGTATAGTAATTAAAATTAATCAATTGAGTAGAGGAAAATGTACCACAACATTATTTCTCACCAGGGTTGGTATGTTCTGGGTTTTAAATTAGACAAAGTAAAACCCTTATTTGTCGTAATTTATGTTTCATGTGATTATATTCTTTTATAATTACTAGGTTTTTTATCTTGGGGGGAATTTTAGTGTATGTAATATGAGAGGGGGGCGTGCACATGTACTTTGACCATACTAGGTGAGTGGGACAGGTGTGCCCCCTCTAATCTCCCCCTGCTATCCAACTTATAATATTGTAAGGTTTGCCTATTATACTGTACCTGAGATGAATTCTTATAGTTTAAGACATAATGTATTGCATTACACATGATAATATGAAGCTTATTACATAATCTTAGAAATACTAGACTTACAGTAGAATAATATAATATAACATTAAAATTCTTTTGTATAATAAAATATATTTTAAATTAAGTTTTATGATATTCTTCAATTGAATTGATGTCCACTGGAATGTGCATGTTATATTATGTGATGTTGGTTATTAATATTGTAAAATGTTTGTAATATTGTATTTAATGATAAATTAATGTGATAAGTTTGATTTGCAGTGATGATATCTGCTTGTTGTCTTGCACAGTTCTGTCTCCTGCTTTCTTTGTCTCTACAATTCTCTTCATTTTCTCGTCTAGTCCTACAAAGTCTATAAGCCGTCGTATATTCCACGGCCGAGAACGTTTCGGACCCGCTCTGAAGTGAGGTAAAGAACGATTGAGCATGCCTAAACAATGATTGATTTAGACTTAAATACAGTTTCTGAACATGAAACAAGCATGATTTTTTTAGACTCTTAAAATCATTTATAATCTCAAATTTCTTTTGACATACAGTACCTTAGTGAAAAAAATACAATGTTTTACTCAATTATTACCAAGTTGTACAGTATTATAAACATATTCTTATTAATATTTTAAAAATGTTTTAAAGTAATACGTTTGAACAAAATTTACATAATAATTTATGACAAAACCTTGACGGTATATTTATTCCCTATTTTACAGTACTTAATATTCATAATATTAATATGCCTAAAATTTATATTCATAATATATTAATGTTAGTAATTCATAATATATTAATATTCATAATAAATTACATAATTCAAATAATTTGATGCAATTTTTTTAATTTTTCAAAGGTTTATCAGTAGTAATGTGTCTTAATATTGTAATTATAATTTGATAAAAAAAACAACATTCAAATTTCAAAAAAACCATTAACAAACATTAAAATTATACACTGAATTTTAAATATTTAACATAAAGAAGCTAAATAATTAATAGCATTCAGTAAATACACACATTTAATTTATTCATACAATATCTGCATAAATTATGCAAATTAGTGCACACTTTTCCATATGGCATGACTTGAGATGGACTTTTCAACCTAGAGAATTCCTATGAAGAAGTAATTATAATATAATGCACTTGATCATGATACCTTTTAACACATCTTAGTCTGCCAAGCTGCCAAAAGGAGAATAATGTGTCTATAAATCTTTAATCGGCAATGTATACATCTTTCTACTTGTAATGCTTTATGCATGATAGCAACTTTTGTAATATGCATAGAATATACGAACTGAAACATGTCAGTTCTCTGCAAAGCATGTATAGTTCACTTTAAAAAAGTTCTCATAAGCCTGATATATCTGATTTTGCTCTCACTCTTATCAGAGAATTATCAGAGCAAAAATAATTTGTCACTTTAATGTCATTGTCAGCAATTTTTCTCACCATGTGTGAGTTGTATGGCCGAGCAGTTAAAGCAGGCGAACCATGAACCATAAAAAACAACAGGGGGTTCAAGGCCCGCTCGCACAATGGTTCTGGTGGTGGAATAAGTCTCCTCGTATAAGGATTATAAACCGTAGGCCCAGTGTACACAAACAGATTATGTGCATTATGAAGAACCCAGTACATTTTTTGAGATGATTAGGAGATAACCCGGAGAACTGTTGCATACACAACCCCTGTCATAGAAGGATGTGCGCTAATGTAGTAGCTGCAAAGGGCATTGCATGACTTAGAAATTCTCCTTATGAATTTTAGGGAGTGGCATTTATAACATAAAAACCACAAACCAGAATGTTCGAACCAAGAATCTTGTACTTCCAAGCCATTAACTTGACCAAACTACACTGCCACTCGTTTGTTGAAATCATTTGCACTGTAGCGTACTATGTTCGCACAACAAACCACACAGAATAGCCATTGTGATCTGCACTAAATGTTAGTCACATGCACATCATACCCTGTAAATAGCTACCACAAAACACTGCAGTTTATGAATTCTACAAAGCTAATAATCTTGTTAATTAGAACATAATCTTATTAGAACAACATAATAGTAAAATTGATTAAAAAGAGTAGTTTTTTGATTTAGATTAAAATTTTAGCAATTGTTTTTTTTTCAGTTATATTCAAAGAACATTGCAGTAGATAAAACAGCATGTCACTATAGGATTGAAATTATTTTCATGAATTAACATTTTTATAAATGTAATAAAAAATGAAGCTACACCAGATAAAATACTACAAATACATACAAGGAATAATTTTGCGTTATACATTTAGACAATCAATTTTCCAGTGATTTATAAATTTATTTGGATTTTGTGATTTATACAATTTTATGATGGTGCCATTACTTTTGGTTCACATATTACATACAATCTGAATTATTTTACATAAATAATTATCCAATAATTAAACTGTTTTTTTATACTTAAGTTTGCTGAAAATCTAATCGAGTCGCGTGTGTGTGAGTGATGTGTGTGTGGATTTGGAGGGCAAGTTGATGGGAGTCAGTGTGCCGCTGGCAATTGGCAGTCTTAGCGGGACTGAGTAGATGGCTAGCCTAGAACTCTAACATAGTAGGCTGGCTACAGTAGGCCTAGATCTAGGCCTTGCCTGGTGCTAGACTAGTCTAGCCTAGAGGAGCTAGTCTGGTCTCCTGTTGGGTTATTTTTACATTATAATTTGAACAATAACATAAAAATTAACTCTGCTAGTGAACGTCAGATCTGTGAATGCTTTTATCAGAGTGTGTTTCTGGGCTGTAGCTATCGAACTTGCTTGTGTACACATTCGATATCGAAAGACAACTAATTATGTTAGTTCCCATGTGTAAACCAATGTTGTAAGAATAGCCATGAAATTATTCTTACGACTCGTAATAATAGCCACTGCTTTATAAAAAAAAATATTATTTTCAGCAAATTTAGTATACAATTAATTTTGTGCCGTTTTTATGTTTGAAGTGCTGTATTGTTTATACTATAGAACAGAAATCCCCATATATATCGTGCCTGATTTATATTTACTTTTATATTTTTCTTTTGCCATTCTGATAAAGTCGTATTAAAGCTGCGTTTGAAGAGTATATGCGGATAAACGGTAGAAAGGTATTCCGAGTAGTTTTTATTCCCAGCTGAATGATTTCTCACGCATCACGTCCACTTAATATGTGTACTCAGCACGCGAGTATATTGCACGCGAGTAGAATTTGCACACAATTATTTTGGCATGATTTGTGCAGCATGATTTATTTTCTTCAGTATGTGATGCAATTTAGTTGTTTTCTTGTAGAAATGTTTTATCCATCTTATTTTGTGTATTTTTTCCTTATTTGATTTTCTGTGCTTATTAATTGTTATTGTCTTTTGGACCATGTAAGCACAGTCTTAATGACATCTTTTAGCCCCAGTAGAACTATGATTCAATCTATACAATTGTATATACTTATAATGTCACATTAAATCAAATATTGTTTATCATACATTATACAGTATACAGTAATTGTGGAGTAGTAGAATTACTTTCAATAAAGTTTGTTGGCAAGCTGTCAACTGCCTCGAATGAATGTTTTGGGTTTGTCATTTATTCAGCATAAAACATAAATTAAAATATCATTAATAATTGCAATCAAATATTAAACTTTATTTTATGTAAAAAATTATTTTAAAAAATGCATTTTAAACTGAAATCATGATACCTAGAGATATAGACTATAATATTTTGAAAAATTGCTTAGCTTTTGGAAATTTATCTCAGAAAAGTGTATGACAAGTTATAACCACTTTGCAAGAAATAAATATTTCTGCTAATGTATGAACTTAATTACTATTAATAATCATAACTGAATGATTTTAACATACACCTAATATAATCTTCCAAAAGTCATAAATTTGACAGATATTGTAAGGTAAAGATGTACTGGCCAGAGGTGGGCAGGGGTATTCCCACCCTCAAAATCACCCTCAAGACCTTCCACTCAGCTAATATTTAACAAGCCATCTACCCTAAGCCTCTGAAAAGTCAAAATACTTTTTTTTTTTATTTTACCACCTACCCATGCCACCCATTCTAGCATTTTTATAGCTTCATTCCTGGTAGGTGAGGCTTTTGTATACTTTGTTTCTCAAACATTTTAGACAGTCACATAGAGGATGGTAGAATTAAAACAATTTCAATTTTTAGTAGTAAATTTTAGATTTACAAAGAGAATGAATAAAGTAAAATGAACATATTTGCACTTTCAGCAAAAAAATTCAGGAATCACAGGGTAGAATAAAATTTAATTTATTTTAAATTTATAATTACTTCATGTTGGAGGCCAAATTTAAATCGTATTTTATTTCAAATTTTTCGCAATTATTCACAAAAATGGTATAAAAATGTCTTGTCTAATAATAAATTAGTGTATTCAAATGGATTTGATAAATTTAAATTTTTAATCTGTGGATTGATCTACCAACCTCTTCCTTTATTGCTTATTAACATTTTTGCAGAGGAAATCATCTTTCTTATCAGTACAACAATTTTTCATAAAAATTAAAAAACCCAGCCTACAAACATGTTATTAAGGGTCATAGTATGTATTGGGTAAGGATCCAATATTTCTAAAATGTTATTGTCATACAATATTATCTCACTGAAAATAAATGATACACCAAAATGATAGCATAGCCATAAAAAATATTAATATTATCAATAAAAAAAAATCTTTTTTTTCAGCAAGTTGTTATTTTATTGGCCCCATAGTATTCTACACTGAGCACTATAATAAATGATGATGATAAGTGATATTTGAATATAAATTTAATTGTACACAAGGGGTGTTCACACACACGGAAAATATCAACATTTGAAAACCTGTTTTTTTACATCGCGATGGAAATTTCATTTTTATGTGTGTGTGCATGAACAGAAAAATTTCAAGAACTCCCACGATCGTGGTCCAATTCACAATTCTTGAGATTTTCAAAGTTATGACGATAATTTTATACACGCTGTATAGTGAATCTGCTGAGCGTGATATCTTTTATGTGTATGAACTCTCGCAAAAAAAATTGATTTTAGATCACGATCTTTAGCAAAAATCAAATTTAAAATCTTGATTTTTTTCCGTGTATGTGAACACCCCTAATGTGGATAGCAATCTAAAACAAGTTCCCATAAGCTTGGAAGCTATGATTGTGTTTAATATTTCCTTATGACACTGTAGTTGCTGTTTAATTTTCTCTTGTTGAGTGATAGTACAGCTCAATTTGTAGTCCCTAGATCTATAACAAATAGTATTGTTTTAAAATATTCGAGCGCCCTCGCTTTTACAGTATCTGCTTTCCCGGATACTATACTTAATACTATACGATTTAGTGAATTATTTTTGGTTACTTTGAAATGAATAGTTTAAATTAGTAATTATCAAACTGATTAGGGTTTTTTAATTTTTTTAAGTATGTGTTGAAAGGTTTTATAGTTTGTGAGTTATTTTATGACAGAAGTTTAGAAAGATTTCCACGAACAAAGCAAGTTTGTGTGTGACCGACTTCTGTCAAGATGACAATGTCACGTGTCCATTTCATTTTACTTCATTCTTGCTGCTGTTCATAGCAATTTTTTCTGGCATTATCAGTTTGTAGGTTATTGTTATCTTCCAGATGAGAAATTACAGCATTTGTTTACGAATTGAGGCAAGGCATGGCAAAACCACCAAGTCACACTGGAGATTATTGAGAAATAAGCAAATAAACAACAGAAAAATAAATAAATACTTAAGATTTTTTTCTATTTTGGTTATAAATGTCCAATTTTGATAATTGACCCCTCATTTTAAAGCTTACAGCAAATGTATGGTTTCAGTATTAACTACATTTTTTAATTTTGCTACAACTTGTTGGCTTTGCCATAACATGCCTCAATTTATTAAAGCATCTGGTAGTAATTTTTATATTATGTAAACGTTTGTTTAGTTCTATATAAACAAACCTGCAGTGTACCCCAATTATTCCATAGTACATTCATTGCAGACCACCACAAATCAATAATGTATCAAGCATCACGTTATTCACACCATACAATGCCAATATTGAATTTAATATTAGATTGCAGCAACAGTGTGAACACTTCGGTCCCATGACAAAAAAGAGGAAGTCCTGATCAAAATATATTTTATTATAAAATAGTACTATAACCTGCTCAGGCAGAGTGAAACAAACTCGGCAATTTCAGTTTATTCATAGAGATCATTGTAAGAACATGGAATGGTATTTTATGCTAAAAAATCACTGTCTTGTGAAACATGTTTAAGTTTCATTTTTGTATGAATTCAATCAATAAATGTTTTTAAACAAAATAAGTTTTTATGCGGAAGTTATTTTCAAAATATCACCAGCTTCACAATTTTCTGAAAAAATGTATTTGTATATTTACTTATACATTGGTAAAACATATCTTCTCCTCCTCTTCAATTAAATTATTAAGTTTGGTTTCATTATTATAAAGTGGCCCATCAGACATTCCAACATTTGCAATGTCAAAATATTTAGAATCCCAGGGAAGGTCGCGATTACACTACCGAAGACAGGAGGCACACTCCAACCAAACTTCCAGGGTTGTGAATGTTGACAAGTAAAAAAAAATGCTATTTTACCTATTTTGCATCGTAGTCTGGTTTTGCGTTCGTATTCTGGAAACTTTTTTACCCAATTTGGGGAAGCTGCATAGTAATGTCTTACATTTCCAATGATTTTTTACTGTAATTATTCGTAATGCAGTAAACAGTAAAATCACAAGAGCGATCGCCTACTGCCTAAATCGGTAGTGTTGGCAAATATTCAGATACTGTAGTATACAAATCCAGAAAAACTTAGATAGTTGACTTTTTCAATTTTTCGGTCTCAGACAAAAGTGATGACCTATAAAGGTGGTTCTCACAAATTGTTATGAATGACTTGTAATCTGCTATGAGGATACTGCAGTAGGCTCAACCCAAAAAAAAACAACCAAAAAAAAGAACATTTTTTTTCAGGATTTCAATATTTCTGTTAGTTTTCTGCTAAAATCTCACACCTGTGCTTGACTAACTTGGCATTGGCCCCTCCCCAGTCCAAATCCGCCAGATATATGCCCCTGCTTTAGATATGCAGTATTTATTGGAAGATTTTCCAACCATTAAGGCAAAATAAAATTAATTTCTAGTTTCACGTCCGGGATATGAAATTTTATTTTGATGAGGGGCTTTACTATTTGCTATTTACTATTTTTTAAATAG
>JAOTQE010109556.1:0-25295 GCA_025631205.1 Nesometra sesokonis
TATACTACCTTACTAGGTAGTTCCCTGTGTTGCTAGGTAGATCTCCCTAGTAATTTAACATGGTAGATCAACCTAGTTAGAGGGTGTTATTTTTTCCAAAGGGAAAGGCCCATTTGTGTGGTGTGGTCACTGAGTCTTGTTGAAATTTCAATTTAACTCCATAAATTATTGTATGGTTTCGTCTGGATCACCAAATGATCCAGAAGAAAAAATTAAAAATGTCTAGATTTTTTTTCTAATAGTGCCACCTGAATATCTTCTAAACCCCCAGAATTGCTTCACCCCAGGATCCCACCTGGTCTAGAAGCATCCAGCATCTCTGGTCTAAGAAAAGCCTTCAAACCATGGTTACCGGAGAAACGATAAATACAATAAATTCGGACAATACAATTATATTATGGACCCTTTAACTATATCTTATTATTTAATCACAGGACCGGTAAATGTAAATTAACGACGTCAACGTCACGATGCAAGCATGGTATACGAAAGACCATCTACCACGTGCTCACAGGATCGGTGCTAAGCGTCTGGGCCAAAGTAGAACAAGTACTTAGACGACATCCAGGATCACAGTCGAAAATGCAAATTATACGAATCAAACTTGATGATAATTCTAAATTAGTTGGTATGTATAATTATTTATAATGCAATTACAAATAAAATCTTTGTGTTGAACAAGCACAACATTTTTTTTAATCTTCGTTTGGTTGGTGTTTTTAGTAGATCAGGGGGGCGGATTACTATAAGTGGTCTTTACAGTTACAGACAGTCTTAACCTTAAGGCCGTCTATAATTGTGACACCACGCACAGTCTTTAATTGTAGACCATTGCTATAGCATGGTCTTAGCAGTTAGTGGTCTTAAATATTAAAGCCTGCTCAGAGATTGTTTGAATGTATTTGGCACCATACATTTAAAAAGGTACAATTTTGAATAACTTTAAATTATATACAGTAGCACACTTATATACAAAAAAAAAATTAATTGCACAAAAAAATATTTAAAATGATAATTACAGTCGTTTCGAAAGATGTCTGGAGTGCCAATGAAGTCCTAAGACTTAATTCCAATGGGGTCCATAAATAGGAGGCTATAAATGGTCTTAAATCACTTACGATATGGCATCAGCATTATTAGACCTTGAATTACCTGTTTTAATAAATTGTAATGCATATAACTGTTTATTCATACATCATATCATGAATTTAACACTCGTAAAATGTTTTTGTAAAAAATCAAACGTGATGTGGAACAAAAATTTACCTGAAATGGCGCCCCTCAATTACCGTTACTATAGTGTGTTTGTGATCCAATACTCAACGTGGTTTTAGGGGAGACTGCTTTATAGAAATGGTCTAACTGGGGTGACATTGCTAAGACTCTATGTTAAAGCCGGCTTTATTCTGTAAGTTAAGACCATCAGTTAAGACTGTTTTATAGCAATCCACTCCTGATCCATTTTAATGTTTTATTTTGTGTCACATCCAATTTTCTCACCACTTACAGGATGAGATCTGCATCATGCTTTCTAAATCAAGTCTCATTATGAGAAAGAACCTAATAGGTGGCAGAGCCAAGCCAAATGAGACATAAGTCGCAAATGTTAGTTTTGCACAATGGGCAGAAATTTAAAAATGGTCAATTTTTTAAAAATTTATTTAATTTCAATTTTCAGATACATGATCAAAAAATATTTTAAAAATGCAATTTAAAATGACCTTGCTTAGTCAATGTATACAAATAAACAATTTTAAAACGCAGTTTTCTCAAAACTTACATTTTAAATGTTCGAACTTTGATTGTTCATAACTTCGCAAGGAAACATTGTATGAAACTGATTTTTTTTTTGCATGTTAATGATACTAATGTGTAGTTTAGTAATCCATTAAAAAAAAAATCAATTTTCCAACTTATGTCTCATTTGGCATGGGTCTGCCACATATGCAGCCATATTTGAACCCATGACCTCCACCAGGCTACAGTCTCACTGCAGTTTAATTTGTTTGTATTCCTTTGGTCCATTTGTTGGATAACTTTTTCTGCAATAACTTTTTGTATTACAATTTTTCGGATAATATTTTTTATCTAACAAAAAATAGGAAAGATTGTACTGTAGATTCCATTATTTTTGCAAGTCTATTTTTCAAAAATTTTGCGATAACATGACGATCACGAAAAATTAAAAGCCGTAAAATGTTTAAAATTATAAAATTTTAAACATTTAGGGTCACGAAAATGAAGGGATCTACAGTATATGCAGTTGCATGGCCTTTCCGTGGTATAACAAAGACTAAAAAGTTAACCTGTTTACATTGGTTTCATGATTTTTGGACTTCAAAAAAAAAGGCCAGTTTCTGATTTGGAGTGTTTGGGACGATTGACTTTATTAAGGCTATGTTCAAACTATCAAATTTACTTTTACAAAAAACTTTCGTAGACACATATATAGTAAGGACATGTCCATGTATGGTGATGGTGTGATGTCATGATAACCATACATAGGCATATCACAGTTTTTGTTAATGTTTGATAATCTGGACTGAGCCTTAGATTTTGTGATATGAATTATAAATTTAATCAGTTATAATTAATAATAAATAATTAAATTAATTATAAATTAAATTAATTAAAATTAATTATTAATTATCCTCATTTTGATGTGATCAAATATTTATTTTAGTACTTATATTTTCTCAAATATTTTTATTACAAGGTTGCCAAATGCCTGAAATATGTGTTGAAGAGCTACAGTCTATGCTAGCTGAAGAACAAAAAGCATCGTTACCACCCGACACCATCGTCATTGATGATGACAGTGATGTTGACTCACCATCATCAGACATTGATTCTACTAACTTAATGGATGCTCGTTTACAGCTCCCACACATTCCAAACAATTCACTGTCTAATAACATGGCAAGCATTCCAAAAAGAAACACCATTCCAGACTCATTATCGGACCTTCTTTCTCAACCAAGTACCTCGCAAGTGATGCCAAATCAAAATGGCCGCTATTTCTCTTCAAACTTTCAAAAGCTTCAGAATGAATATCAACCAACTGTGCCACAAAAGAGAAAATCGGAATCTATAAAACAGGATAATAGTTCTACTCTAAATTTCTTGGAAAAATTCAATTTTAGTGATTTTCAAAAACCAATGACTTTACCAGCGCCGCCTTTACAAAATCAATTTAAATTGCCAAATTTATTAACAGAGTCGTATCAAGAACGAAGGAGTAATGGATATTCATCTATGTCTGCCGGACAAGATTTATTTCAGGATCTACTAACTCCATCCACATCTATGTTTAATAATCAAAGCAGTGTGGATAATTCAAGTACATCATATTCGCAGCCGATGGACAGTTTAAATTCGAGCTACGAAATGCCGATTTCAAACGGCATGGATTATAACAATTCCACAGATATGTGGCCCATGCTTCCAACGAGCCAACAGCAACAGTACATTCCTTACGATTCGGGTAATATTTGGCGGAGCGGGGGCAGCGTTCATCAATTAGAAACAGAACCAATTTCACCATCGTCTGAATCCAGCGACTCTCCGTTGAATTTTAAAGATGTAATTGATGACCCCACAACCAGGTACTCGTATGATTATACAAAGCCGAAAATATGAACATTTAGTATGCCAACATTCACCATATTGACATATTGTTGGATTATTAAAGAGAAATGGATATTTTTTCTAAGTACCTTTCACTAGAGTTCTGAAGAGAGGATGAATTTTCTAAAATTGGAGCCAACCTAATACCTTATTCACATTGAACAACAGAATGAACGTAGTAGACACTGAATACAATTTGAGTACGAACATTATGAAATGGGCAAGAACAGGAAGGGTGAGTAGAACGTCAACCATTGTTAAAATTTGATGGCGTTCTTCTCGTTCAAAAATTGGATGGGGTAAGATCAAGAATGTCGTACTGAGGTTAAACAGATTCAGAACAGGTTAAAACTTATTAAGAACTGACTGCAAACAATATTGCAAACGTTGTACACACTATCCTTAATTTTAATGCAGTTTCTTGAAACTGTGCTGTGTGGTAATTGAAGTCAAAATTACATGTTTCAACCCATCCTCAACTCGTTTCATTACATTTTCAGAACAGACAGGAACATTCTTCGAACTAGTTTAGTGTGAAGGGACCTTAATATCAAGAACTAGGCCCATGACCCAGAAAAAATGTAGGTGGAACCTATTGTGAAATAGGCGGCAAATTCCACCGTCTGCCACCAAATGAGTGGCCTGTATAGTCCTGATTGAAATTCATGTAATTTTAAACCTATTCCAAATCATTGCTGAAATATATATGCATATACAATATGTAATCATGTTTGACCAATATTTGTTATCTGAGCTTTCTTAGCTGGACTAATTTAAATCCTTTAGATAGTTTTTTACAAATCTTTAAAATATGATCATCCAGTTTACAAGATTTTATGATACTTTTTCTTGCCAATAAACCTTTTACTGCTTTTTTCTATGTAGAATGTAGCTAAGCATAATTATTATCTTGAAAAATGAGACAGGGGATAACATGGAGAAACTTGTTTGTATTATCCTAGCGGCAGTTTCTTTGAAACATTTTATCATTATAATGATGATTGTGAATTATTTTTATTACTTTTCACTAAAAATAATATTTTACTAAAAATGTACAAGAAAAAATGATATTAAGCCTGTTTTCCTGTCTTGTATTGGAATATTTTATTGTGATACACCATGGATAACCCATTAAGTCCAAATTAAAGTCCATATTCTTGTTTACAGTGAGGCTGTTCTGGTGGTGTTTGAATATTTCAGTTTGATACACCAAGAATAACCCATTAAGTCTAAATGCTTATTTACAATGGGGTCTATCTGGTGGTGTTTGATATTTCATTGTGATACACCAAGAATAACCCATTAAGTCTGAATGCTTATTTTCAATGGGGCCTATCTGGTGGTGTTTGAATATTTCAGTGTGATACACCAAGAATAACTCATTAGGTCCAAAGACTTGTTTCCATTGAAATAATTCTGGTGGTGATTGGAATATTTTAGTGTGATAGACCAAGGATAACCCATTAAGTCCAAGTTAAAGTCCAAATGCTTTTTTACAATGAGGCTCTTCTAGTGGTGGTTTTGAATATTTCAGCATGATACACCAAGAATAACCCATTAAGTCCAAATGCTTATAAGTTCCAATTGAGATAATTCCAGTGGGGTTGGAATATTTCAGTGTGATACACCAAGGTTAACCCATAAAGTCTGAATGCTTATTTCCAGTGGGGTGATTCTGATGGTGATTGGAATATTTCATTATGAAACACCAATGATTAAGTCCAAAGACTAGTAAGTTCAAAGACTTCTTCTAATTGGGTTCTTCAGTTGACGTCTGGTATGATGCTGTTATAACACAACTCAACATAAACCAATAAAAAATGTTTGAAGGGAAAAGGGGTTGTTTTTCAACTTTAATTCTGACACAATGTTAGCAAACAATAAAGTTGAATGAATTAAACTTTAACATTGAGTCATCAATTTGGTAGGTTCTTGCTTAGGTTATTTCCCTTGGCAAGAATTTACAGGTTTTAGACCAAAAATAAATAAAAAATTTGGTCAATTTTACATAATACGTAACCCCTCACAACCAACATACTACTAGTAGTATGTGATTTGTGAGGTGGTTTATAACTAATAGACAAAAATAATCTACTTTTTCAGTTTGCACAATATATATATTTCATTGCGCACAGCATAGGAAAAAGTGGATTTTGAGTATGCCCACATAATTTAAATTTTACTATCAAATGTATAACATTGCAAAATATTTCTGTGTTCTGTTGCATTATGATTGTATCCACAGGAAAAAGGTTTTGAAAATTTTAAAAATTCAGCTTACCATTTCATATGAACTACATGATCATCAATATTTTATGTTGTATATTTTATATATTATTTATAATAACATGTATGCATCATGTTAAATATATATATTTATATTAAAATGGATGTGTTTGTATATAATAAATATAATGTAGTAACTATATGTATGCATCATGTGTTATAAATATAAATAATAATATAAAATATTAATAATAATATGAAATATTGTTACATGTGCAGCAAAGTAAAATGTTATGATGTACTTCTCAGGGAATTGTGCAATACTTTGTGTAGACGCATTTACTTTTTTTATATAGTGGATGAGGAACTCGGTTTAAAAAGTTTAAAATCATGTCTCATTAAATTAATTTAAAAGTGGTTGTATATTTAGAAAGTATAATACACACACTAAGCAATTATATACAAGCCATTGTGACAGGATTCAATATTTTGACATAAATTGTGAGGTGTCACCACAAAATGAGTCGCGTTGTACTAAAAATCAAAATTGAGTTTTTTTCGTATTTGGATAGAAGAGATTATAAGATTTAAATTGTGTTTTTAAATGAGGTTCATAGCTTCAGTATAACAAGAGAAAAATCATTTTAAATCATCGGTGTATGAAAACACACTTTTGAAAAAATAGATAAGAAAATATAAACAACTATTGACTTCCTGTATGTTTTTCCATTGATTTTGAAAAACAGCCTTTACAGAATGTAGTTGAAAAACATGTTTATTGTAAATAAACGTCAACAGGATTTTTGTAATCATAAAATTTAAATACTAAACTTATCAAAACAACAGGAATTTCATTTTTGTGGAATTATGACTTTCTATGTTTTTATGAATATCTCAAAATGACCTGGCGTACAACACGACTCATTTTGTCACGACACCTCACAATTATGAAAATTGATCATAAGGAGAATGATCATTTTCCTGATGATGACATAATTTATGTCGAAATATTAAATCTTGTCACGATGTATCTCATTGCTTGGAGTATATTATACTTTCGTACTTGAATTAGTGGAACTTTCAGATTTTGGTCCTATATTTTATACTGAACTTAAAATGGGCTGTTATGAATTAATTCTACTAAGGCTCACTTTTTAGATTGGTAAACAGAAAAATGAGTTGTTAGAATATTGTCATAGTAAACTTGACTTACAGTTTATAGTTTATAGTGTTTATCTGAGATGAACTGAATTTTTCACCGCCAAAACCAGGTGGTTAAAATTCCAGCTTAAGCACCAATACCAAAAGCATTAAAGGAGCTCTCTCTATTCATGTAGGTATCTTTATTATGACTATGAATCTAGTCCACTGTTTTCACACCTTTAGGTTAATCAGAGTTAGTTATGATTGGTTAATACTGTGTTATAATTCTGATTTTAGTATAATAATAATTCTAATTCGTTAACACTTTTGGCTTTGGTGCATATATGCAGTAATTTTATGGGCAAAGTTTAATTCCTGATGATGACATAATTTATGTTGAAATATTAATGTTGTCACCATGGCGTGTATCTCATTTCTTGGATGAATTATGAATGAATGAATTATACTTGAAGCTACTTGAAGTTGATTAGTGGACCTTTTGGATAATATATATTAAGTGTATATCCCCATTACAAAATTTCGTCAAGTCTTGTTACACGAGATGAGTGGAATAGTTTCAGATTGATCACTTAGGTGTACAATTTATTCAAACATAAAAATAAGAATAACCATTTAATGTGATAACCTAGTAGCTGGTTAATTCAGAATTATCTTACATTTTTTGAAAATGTAGAGTAAAATGGCCAAACTCTTTAAAGGGAATGTACACGTAATGATTGTCAGCGTTCAAGTAATTAGTACATTCTTAGAGTAAATTATTATGTTTAGAAATGTGTCATTGAAAATAACCTATTCTAAAGAAATATTTCAAAATCATAAACAGTAGAGTACTCTATAGGCACAAAGTATATATATATATATAACTGAAATAAAAAAAACAATTAAATTGGGAATCTATGCAACTAAGGAGAACGGTAAACAGATTATTAATTTTTCATCAGGCCATAAATGAACGCATTGTTATCCCACTCTCAACATACTTGCGTCCCGTCCAATATTTCTCAAGACACTCTACCTATATGGAAATTCCGGCATCAAAGGATTGTTATAAATTCTCATTTATACCAAGAACACTACGTGAATGGAACAATACCCCAGGAAATCTGACATCAATTAAGGAAAAGGATAAATTCAAACAAGAACTTACAAATCACTTCAGAAGTCAATAGTACAAGCCTGCCAACTCCTCCTCGCTTTGCTCCTTTTAGGGGCGTTGAGGAGTAACGAACCAGAACCAGAAAGTAGATGAGCTTGCCTTATAAATACAAGACAGCAAGTAGAATTTTGCTTGTGGGTTTGCATGGTGAAATGTCAATAAACATATAACAATTGTGGTACACCATGAATGTAGTTTTAAGCTACTCAACATGTCGATCAAAGTGTTATGGTCGTCCTCATAAGACAATGTTTTTTGTTTTGGTATTTGTCCTATACAAATTCATTTTTACAACCCAAAATGATTTTTTATATTTGAATAAACAATTTAATTTAAAATATTTATGACAAGTTTTTCCAACTCTAGTATTTAAATTATTTTATTTATTAATCATACTATTTTATGTAAAATAAGGGTGAAAGTTACGCCTTTTAAAATAATAAGTCATTTATTTTTTAATGTTAACAAGTTTTTGATTTTTCGAGATGTTTGTGCTTAATTTTAATTCAAGATTTTGTTTAACAACTTCATGTATATTTTTATATATTTTTTTAGTCTGCTTTTGTTAGCCAAAATTTAATTCCTATGTAAAACATCTGAAATATATTTTTAAAATATAAGATTTTTTTATACCGTGAAATATTCTGATTGTGAATAATATAGTTGATGTTAATTCCTTTGAAAAAATAACTCTGTTAAAATGGTAGATAATGGTAGTGACAAGGTAGTTATAGGTAGTTTACATGGTTAACCCTATGAAAACTACCATACCAGCTTTGCTACCTCTACCACATAAACACATTATTATCCCATTATCACCAAAAATAATAAATATGGTCAGCAATGCCCTACAACATACAGCCAGTAATAGACCTTAAGACTAACTGACATCATAACAAACAATTACTGACCTTAAGCTAACAATAACATCAATAAATATACTACTTAGTTACTAGGCAGTTCTCTGTCATGCTAGGTAAGTCTACCTGGTGTTTTAACTTGGTAGACCTACCTAGTTGAATGTGTTATTTTTTTCCAGATGGTGCATCCATTCAAATTATTAACTTCTAATGAGAACATTGTGACTGTCCCTAGGTCAACTAAGTCAATTTTTTTTTTGCCAAATTCATGTGTTTGCCATTGATTAAAAATCTACATTTGGTGTTTTTATTTTCACTTTAAATTTGACGAGAGCTTTTCCTTTCATGGAAGCACAATGTATAGATATGTCTTAATTAACCAATATTATGCAAAATGGTGCTTTTATAGTCATTATGAGAAGCCCTCAAAAGTAACACTGGCATTTGGTATTACCGACGTAATTGTTGGCGTCTTGAGACACATCAGTAATTTGCCGGCATAAATTAAGCCAACTTCATTGTGATTCTGGCATGAAGGAAGCAATCTGTTTATTGCATTCTGTGTTTAATGTGAGTAAATTTTGAATAAATCAAATCAAGTTATTTTTATTACAATTAATCAGTCACTGATCACAGGTGAAGTTTTAATTTTATAAGTTTGAACATATTCATCATGAGAATTGAGAGATTTTAAAACAGGGGTAAGGTGGAACATTGTAAAGTATAAAGTACATCTTCCTTGTACTGTACTGTTAAATACAATTCCCTTGACCTATAGTACCCCCTTCTTTATATTACCCATAAAGTAAATTTCACAAAATGTACCATAATTGTAAATTAATGCAAATAATTTTACCATAATAGCTGTACAGATCATTTTGTAAGACATTTTTTAATTGGCCAAAAAGTAAGTTTATTTTGTATTTTTTTAATTGAGTTGTTATGAAACTGGTATGTTGTAATATGTAAAAGATGTATCAATGTATATGTACATGTTGATAATTTTGATATTTTATTCTTCCAGTGTCCACCACTTATGAATCTCATTGCTCAAACTGTAAATATTTTGTAAATCAACAAGATACAAAATTGGAAAATAAATGTGCAATTTGTCGGTTTTATTATAGAATTTTTTATACCGTAAAATTGACTACATGTCCCTGCAAAGGTCGATATTACTTTTTTTGCTATTTTAAACCTAAATTATATGTTTGTAAAGAATGTAATTTTTACACATTGTTTTTTTGTACCTCTTTAATTTCTGACACCTGTTAAAAAATAGGATATTAAATAGTGTCCTTTCATTTTTTTTCCATAATATATTCAGGCAGAATTATGATTAAAAATTATGTATTTATACAGAATCATATTTTTTTCTGTTTTTTTAAAATTTAAATCAATGATTTATATATAAAATATAAGGTATTATATCTATATATACTTCCATGAAGGAATTAAAAATTTGTAAATTGTGAGCAATCATGCATGACAAGTGTCAATCATGGGCAACCAATCTTGACCTTGTGTCTAATTTTATTTAACCAAGCATGACCAATAGATAATAGGCAACGGAGTAATGTTGCCTACAATGTGGTTACCATTTAACATTATTTGACTGAATAACTTAATGATGAACTTAAGTGATATACTTAAATGAAAAACTGAGGGAAAAATTAAGTGATAAATTTAAGTGATATGCTTAAATAATAACTTAAGTTATATACTTAAAGGGGCATTCCTCCCAAAATCCACCAAAATTAAAATTCTTTGAAAATTTACCCGTTTATAATTTCTAAAATAATAAACATGCTTAGTTACTTGTTTTGCATCTTTTAATGTTTTGGAGTAATATAATGACATAAACATTGCAGATCAGTATTATACTTATGATTTTTAATAATAATATTTTTAATTTTTGTTGACAACACAGAATTTTGGAAGGAATGAGTCTTTAAGAAATTTAAGTAAAGTAATATACTAAGTGATAAGTATTTACTTTTGATACTTTAAGAGATAAACTTAATTTATATCACTTAAGTATTTACTAATGAGACTTTAAGTGATAAACTTAAGTTATATCACGTATTTATTAATGAAACTTTAAGTGATAAATTTAAGTTATATCACTTAAGTATTTACTAATGATACTTTAAGTGATAAACTTAATTTATATCACTTAAGTATTTGCTAATGATACTTTAAGTGATAAACTTAAGTTATATTACCTAAGTATTTACTAATGATATTTTCAAGTCATGTATATTTAATAGATTACTGTATGTATTTTTTAGTTCTTTTAGTAATTTGAAATTTGCCAAAGTCAACTTTGTGATTATAATTTAACCTTGGTAAAAGTGGTATGTAAATTTCTTAAATTGTCCACAATTATATTATATCAAAGACATTTTTGTTGAACAATAACAAGCTATATTATTTTTAGTGTAAATTAAGGTTTACCAGGATATTTATTCATGTTTTCAATAAAATAACCGGAATAAAGCTAATCTATCAACAGATACTAAAGATGTAATATTGTATTACTTTACAGTTGAACCTCCTGTAAGCGGACACCCTCGGGTCCGGGAAAAGTGTCCGCTTACGGGAGGTGTCCGCTTACGAGAATTTCCGCCGATAGAGGGCCAAAGTTTTAAAATTATGTTTACGTCCTTATGTCTCGCATTTCACGGCTTTATCAGCACAAATGGCCTTTCAAATTTCTAGATGCCGCATTCTGTATTTTGTTAAATATTTGTTTTATCATTTTTAAGATTGGTTCAGTAATATGATTCTCAGCCATTACAGTGAAAGACTTTTTTGTACAGAAATTTGTATTCGTTGTACAGAAAAATCACTAAATCTTCCGGTATGTCCGCTTATGGGAGGTAAATCTACATACAAAAAATCCAAATTTTAATACAAAAAGTGTCCGCGTCCACTTACGCGAGGTGTCCGCTTACGAGAGATACCAAATGCATTGATTAGATAGGAAGAACAAACAGGTCTTTTAATTAGTGTCCATTACGAGAGGTTCAACTGTATTAGATTGATTTATTGATTGACAAGAGCGGAGGATGCAGGCCCAAGCAGTTTGGGTTTCAGAGGGGTCTATTGAATATTAAACTTCTAGATGTTTAATCATGGGCCATGCTATTAAATAGTACACCTGCTATCCAAGTCCATTCTATCCACATCCCAAGACCCCAAGTTTCATCCTTTCATCCCACCCCCAGGTTTGAACAGAAATATTTTAATGGCACAAGAGCCCAAGAAGACATTTCCATACCCCCACTTCGACAATTTATGGATGCGCTCCTGCAAGTCACAAAACCAACCAATATCCCAAGTCCCAAGTCTTCAAATCTCCTTCCAAGTTCCAAATCCATCCAACTTCCAGGTCCCAAGTTTATCAGAGTTCAAGATCTACCCAAATCCAAATTCCATACATAAATCCCAAGTCCATGCAATCCCAAGTTCTCTCCTTACTCCCAAGTCCTCAAATTCCAAGTCCATCCAAGTTCCATACCTATTCAAGTCTCAAACCAACCAATTCCATCCAATTTCCAAATCTATCAAAATCTAAAGTCCATACAAATCCCAAGTCCGAAAACAATTAAGTTACAGGTCCCAAGTTCTGTCCAGAGTCCAATTCCATATACATGTTTGGACATGGGAAACAACCCGTTTCTTGATTGATTGATTGATTGTTTGATGGATTGACTGGCTGATTGATTAACCAGTTGACTGATATACTGATTGAATGATTAACCGGTTGACTGATATACTGATTAACCGGTTGACTGATATACTGATTGAATGATTAACCGGTTGAATGATTGACTGATATACTGGTTGGTTGGTTGATTGATTGGTTGATTGACCAGTTGGCTGATATACTGATTAATTGGTTGACTGATACACTGATTGGTTGACCGGTTGACCGATATGTTGATTGATTGATATACTGATTGATAGATTGATCAATTAATTGGTTGACTGATATACTGATTAACTTGACTGACCGACCGACCGACCGAATAATTTATAACAATTTGTAATAATGTATACAAAAACAAAAATTAATTTGACTTTAAACATCTTTTATTCACAATATTTACTGTTATGTAAATCTTTCATCATAGTAAAAATACCTGTACACTATTCCTCTATTTATAAAACACCCCGAATTAACAATTATCATTACATTATTAAATATTAAAACCTACATTTGAATATCATCAATCACCCGAAAATTAACTTACAGGCAAGCAAAACAACACCGTGTTATTTCATAACACAGGTGAACTTCTCGTAAGCGGACACCCTTGAGCCGGAAAAGTGTCCGCTTACAAGAAGTGGTCGCAGTAGAAGTTCAGCCAAAGAGGGCCAAACTAAGATCGCATATACATGATAATGTCCAACATTTCAGTCTTCACAATGCACAGAGCCTCTACAAATTTCCAGACACTGTTAATTCTATATTTTTCACACCTGCCTGGAGGCAGAAAAGAGCATAAGTGAGTAGCAATCAGAGAAACTCTAGAGGGGGGGTAAGCCTTGCTATGAAGGCAAGGGGATTGGGGAAAAACACCAATGTCTGGAAAATCTTATTAATAAAAGTGAATGCACATGTTAATTCAATAAATGATGTCAGGCAACGCCTAATGATCTCTTGGGAGCACACTAAACATGCCCAACTTACGACAAAACCTCAGAACGGCACCTCTCCCTTTAAGAATTCAAAACTGTTATGACATTATTGTTAACTTTTAATTCTAAATGGCCGAAAGGATAAGACCACAAAGTGGTATGCACAAGATCACAAGTTCAATCGAAGCTGGATCTGGCAATTGTTTTTTCAAAGTTCATGCAATATTGTAGGTTATTTAATATGCAGTATAAATTATAACAATCCACCTGCTATGGAACGCATTTGGTGCCCTTTTATTGTCTTTTCAAGAATTAAATTGAATCACTGGCTTGAATTAAGACTATATCCGTCCATCAAAAAATATCAAATTATTATGGCTAAACATTTTGAAATTATGAATTTAATTCCTAAGGCCAAGCATATTATTGTATTTCCCACTCACATTTTTTAGGATTTTGGTCAGTCATGGTAGCAGGCCATTTTTTCTGTATCTTTCTCGTTTTAAAGAGAGGCACAATCAAAAAGAGATGCAAAACAATCATAAAGGGCAGTAATTAAAAACTTGTTCAGTGGCAGATCCAGAAATTTTGGAATGCGGGTCCGAAAATTTATAACTGCTTCTGCTACACGAGTGGGGGTGTACCATAGATTTTTTATTATGGCTAGATGGTGAACTTCCACAGAATAGATAGCCCAAAGTGCAATCCCATGTAAGCGCCTACTATTTCAGAATCCAACCAATCAAATCGTGGTACGTTCTAAGGCCGTTGCTATGTCGAAATTGCGCATGCACAAGCTTTTATAGAAGTTTTAAATTTATCAATAATTGAAAGAAAATTTAATCCAAATCTATAGACATTGACAACACAAAATATGTGTGAAATATGTAAATAATTTGTATGACAAAAGAATGTTAAAAATACAATAATTGTAAAACAGTTGTTATTATTTAATTTACATATTTGTGACGGAGGCTGAAAATGAAAAGAGTAGGTGCCTACATGGACTGCCATTTTACAGTGTTAAGATCACCATCTAGCCGTAATAATAAATCTATGGGGTGTTCCTGGTTTTCAGCCTGACAAGCAAAATAAAGGGAAATTTTACAATTTTACCTGTATTGGCCAAGTATAGCTATCTTGAAATGCTCATGTATGGGTACTTTATGGTATTTATAAATTTGTTTTCAAAGCTGAGGGGGATGGAGGGATGGGGAGTTGGTAGGATCACCCTCAAACGCCACCCCCTCCCCAATATCCGCCACTCTTAATAATAACTTTGTGTTGGGTCCTCAGCCACTATAACCTCTCGAACATTTTTTAAAATAAATATATCCTACAGTATTCACTGTAAAACATCTGTTTGGAAGAATTTGTTAAACAAAAATGTTTAAAATACAAAAATTAAAAATGTGTACAGTTTATGTACCTTAAAATCAATAATAATTTAACAATATTGAAAATGTCCCATTGTATACCACACAATTAGATAATAAATTAAATATTTAATTATTCTAAAGTAGCATTAAAAATATCAAGTTGAGCATATCAAAAATGTTCTATACAGCTTTCAGCTTTTTTGCATAACAATTCCAATCTAATTTTGTCAGTGTAAAAATTGTAAATACATTAATTCTTATTCTTGAGCTATTTAATTTTATTACTACAAAGTGATCACATAAATAGATGAACATTCAAATAGATTTATGAAAATAATGTGTTTGTCATTGGGATAATCTTTGATATCATGTTGTAAAACATGATATCAAAGATATCATGATATAAACGTATTTCATTAAGAAACCAATGTAAGATTAACCTCCTCAAATATTCATGGCATTATCAATGTGAAGAAAATCTTTCCACACATTTTCATAAGTGCCCTTACAAACTGCTTTCTCCATTTCCCTATTAATTTTCTAAAACATGATAAAAACAATATTGAATTTTTGCTATAATTTAAAATGAAGGGAGACGTTTGCTTTAACAGTAAAACTTTGTGTATCAACAATTATATTAAACCACCCACCAATTTTACATCCTAAAATCTATATTAAGATTTTTCTTCCCACATTATTTTTCCTACACCCATAAAATTCATGAATATCAAGATACCTTTGTGATCATTTGGGAGTTTTGTGACTAAATGAGTCGTGTTGTACGGCAGGTCATTTTTAAATATTCACAAAAATTGGTAGAAAGTCATAATTTTATAAAATTTAAGGGTTTTTTTTTTTTTTTTTTAAATTTTATAAATACAAACATCCTGTTTATTTACAATAAATATGTTGTTGAACTACATTTTGTAAAGGCTGTTTTTCAAAATCAATGGAAAACGGAAAGAAGTCAACAGTTATCTTTATCAGTCAACCGTCGATTTTCTCCAAAGAGTGTTTTCTGGAGTGTACATTTCAAGATTATTTTTTTCTGATTATACTCCACCTATGAACCTAATTCAAAAACCAAATTAAACCTTATAACATCTTCTATCAGAATATTATACCTGCCAACTATTTTTGGTTCCAATGCGTGAGACAAACCCCGCCTCCACTACATGCGTCACATCCTCTCTCATTTCGATCTGGCAAGCAAAAAAAAGTCATTTGACCATTTTTGGGCCGTTACTGCCCAAATTATCGCAGTTTTGGGGCCGGTTTTTACCGTATTTTGCTCTACATTGTGTCATGTGTAACAAAAACTATTGAAATGACTGTTTATATGCGTGAGACTCGCGCATAATGCGTGAGAGTTGGCAGGTATAGAATAATACATTACTAATTTTTTTATTTTTGTACAACACGACTCATTTTGTGGTGACACCTCACATTTTACAAGGAGGTTTTATAGTTCACTATAATTTTATAGTTCACTATAAAACCTCCTTGCATTTTACAACCAACCTTTAAGTGCTTGCAGCCACTTCCTTTTTAGGGCATTGAAGGCTACTGCCTACACACCACTGATATTACAAATGCAAATACACAATAAAATATATATAGATGTATTGGCATTTAAAAAAAAAAAACCTTTTGCAATAGTATAAAAAAATCAACAGGCAGGTGGATGTATTGTATCATTCTTGAATTGCAAAAAGCACATTCAACAGCAAAATAAACTAATTTGTGAACAATTTATTTATTTAATTTATGAAAAATACTCAAAAAAATTTTTTTTTTTTAAATCAAAATACTGTATAATGGTTTGAAATGAGCAAAGTTATTTTCAAAAGTTTTTATACTCTTCTCTGGGCTCCCAAGTTTCCATGATTGGCCTGGAGTCTCCAGGAATTTTGCATCATCTCCCGGGTTCCAGGAAATACCCAATTTTGATAAATTAGCAATATAAACAAAAAACTTTGTAGTATTTTTCATTTATTTGGACACTAAATGGTATTTTGAAGGTTTATTTGTCAATAATTATACCAGATATTAGTAAACATCTTCATTTGTAATAGTCAAATCATTGATGTTAATATAATAATTTCACTTTTATGCCTATGTAATACCCGAAAACAATTACGGACACTGGCCGACAAAATCTCCAGGATTTCCGGGTTTCCAACTTGGAAGCTCTGCTTACTGCCCATTTTGAAACCAATTTTATGTATAGAATCATAAACTAATTCACAACAAGAGTGCAACAGCAACAACAGCAGCAGCAGCTGCATGGAAGTATTAGTGCAAACTGTTGTGTAATTTCATAGGAAAATCATTTTGAGAAAAACTTTAGAGCTAATATAAACATGAATGTTCTGAACAACCTAAAGCAAAAATCAGCTTTCTACAGTGAATGGTTGCTAAGATACAACAGTTGTCTCAGAGTGAGGGCCAAAGGTAAAATATCACATTTCCAGCAAATTTTGGAGAAAAATTTCCATTAGAGCTAATATAAATATATATGACAATTTAAAAGAAAAATGTCTACACTGTCTACACCCATTGGTTGCAAAGTTATGACATTTAAGCTTCTCACTGGGGCCCATTTTTAAAATGGCGGAAAGTAGAGGTTGTAGGGTCAGAAAAAATTGGACCTTAACATTTTCACATATTTTAACAGCAAATGGTATCAAATATTTTAAAAAATCAATTTTAGAAAAAAAATCCTACGGAAGCCCTTTTTTTTCAACACAACAGTCTGCATTATATGGTAAAATCAATAACCTCCCCTGAGATTTTCTCATAAAGAGGCAGTGGTGGCGCCAGGATTTGCCCGACGAGGGGGCCATGGTCCCCGACAGGGGTCTATGGTCCCCGACAGGGAGGGAAGCCCGGGTGCGCGTGGCTGTCCGTTTGGTTTTGATGAGCAAAAAAAAAACAAAAAAAAAACGTTATTTTCCCCTTTTTGGCCTGGTTTTTGTGTATTTTCAAGTTTTTTGGGTAACTTATACAATATTTTAATTTTTCTTTTCCCCGACGAAAGTGGTCAATCTTCCCCGAAGAGAGGCTAATGATACTCAGCATTATTATTATTTATTCCTTTGAATATGAAACTAACAATTTTAAAAAACCGTATTAAAACAATTAGAAGAGAATTTTGTTCAACAAATTACCTCGCGTCTAAAATTACCTGTATGATTTAATCCACAGACCTGCTGTGTAGTCCAATATTAAAAAAAAAATGCACTTGTCTACTAAAATTATATATACCATATTGTTCCTCCAGTTGGTACTGGAATAGCACCAACATCATCATCATCTCCACTACTCTCATCGTGGGATGTATCAGGGAGCTCCTCCACCTCCCTATTCGGCCTTCGCTGTTCGTATTGTTTCGATCTGTCAGGACCTACACCATTTGAGTTATTATTACTGCTAAACTCCGTAAACCCATCGAACCATTCTAAGTCATCATCACGTCCAACCCATGTTAGCTCGGTGGTTTTCCTTAAATCCAGCGTGTTTGCACGGGATGATGTTGGTGATGTGTTCGGGCTTGCAAACAGAAGCTTTTTGACATTTGGCGAGACTTTCATTTTGATTACGCGTTGGAATCTGTCAAATTTGAAATTAAATTGGAATACAAAAAGAAATTCATTATCAAGTTGTTCTAGATTTGTCCTCCAGTGTGAGGTCTCCCCTCAAAATGAATAGCATGATAGGTGGTTTGGTTATCACCAAATAGTTCTAAGTCATAATTTTTAGAAATTTAGTTCAACTTAAATTTCAGTATGCTTTAATTTTAAATGTCAGTTTTTGTGCAGGAAACTGTCCTTTATGCCAATTTTTAATATTTACAGTCATTGATTTGTTTATTTTTAGATTACATTGTGGACAATTTTCTGAAAAAGGATGTTTGCATGCATTAAAACTACAAATGCCCATATTTATGGAACTACATATCCAATGTCATTTGAAGTTCAAATGTTTAGATCTACTAAAATATACCACAAACATTTTCCAACCATGAAAATAATTTTGTGGTGATACCTCACAAATATCCCTTAGATTTCATAAATCTATTTCCATAACCTATCAAAAAAAAATGTTTATCATGCATCACATGTTTTTAATAATGTAACCATATTATTTTGACATATTGTTTAAATTTTAATGGTAGAGTTTAATGTTAGCATCAATGTTTGTTTTATTGAGGAAGGAATTGGCTTGGACAGGACACACATGATTGTTATAACAAGTTTTAGGTAATTCCCCAAGGAAGATTATTTGTATACATGTAATGTCCTAAGGAAACCAACCTAGCGAATTCATAGTTCAGTTGTACAATTGCAAAATAATTTATATTATAGAAACATCATGTAATGTAGTTTGATTTATATAGTGCCTTATACAGTAGAGTGGCAATGTGCTGTGGACCAGATGTTATGCATTCATATGACTTTCTACGGCCCTAAGGGTCATGTCATGTCCTGCTGCCCAATGGAGGCACTCATTTATCTGTCGATGTCAAGGGATTTATGGAGCAGCGTACACCGGGATATACCCCTACTTGTTTTGATAGAAGTACTGGGTTTATTATAGTGCACATGAGCCGTATTTGTACACTAGGCCTACGGTTTATAGTCCTTATCCGAGAAGACTTGTTCCACCACCAGAACCAAGGTGCGAGCAGGCCTCGAACCCATGTAGTTCTTATTACTATGGATCACAGTTCCTCTGCCTTAACCACTCGACCATACAACTAGAACCACAGTATGTACAACATTAGGTTAGTCAGAATGCTACGAAATGTTAGAGTATGTCTAAAGTTAGAATACAGTACATAACATCAATGATAATACAAGAAGAATTGAACACATCTATACTGTGTTGAACTCCATCTGGTTTACCAAAATTGATGGCCTTCATATAGGCCCACTCAGGTGGACTTTTCCAAGAGTGCTTTTCTATGGCCCATGCATGCCACCCACATAGCACGACATTTGAAATTCTATTCGAAAATAATGCAATGCACAGTGGCCAATACTAGGCTCACCCCAAACATCTGGGGAATTTAATGGCTATAGAGGGGTTTGAGCGCGGCATTCATGGGTTCAATTCCTAATAATTGTGCGAGTTGTGTGGTCGAGTGTTTAAGGCAGGGAAACTATGAGCCATAGCAATAACAACAGCATGAGTTCGAGGCCCGCTCGCACCATAGTTCTGGTGGTGGAACAAGTCTTCTCGGATAAGGACTATAAACCGTAGGCCCAGTGTATACATACGGCTCATGTGCACTATAAAGACCCCAGTACACCTTTCGAGAAGAGTAGGGGGTTACCCCGGTGTACTGGTCCATACACAACCCCTGTTGTGGACAGAAGAATGTGCGCTAAATAGTAGCTGCAAGGACATGACGTGACCTCTAGGGGCGTAGAAAGTCATAGGAATGTGTAACATCTGGTCCACAGCGCCTTGAGACTCTACTGTAAGGCGCTATATAAATCTAATTATATTACATTACATAACGCAAAAATGGCTGTGCTCATTCTTGTACTATATTCTTTGTTCATTTACTAAAGTGATAAACCTAAATACTCTTATGTTACAGTACTGCAGATTCCATACAATATAATCTTTATACTCCTGGGTGGGTTAGATATTACATTTTTATAAATATTATTTACAACATTGTCTCTATATTATATACTACCTTAATTTAAAATGTTTACTGTTTTATGCAAAAGTAAATAACAATACTGTGACATAATTCAATCAAAAATACCAGCAATGATAAGTCAAATTAATTCTTCTACATACGTGGCAAAACCAAGTCAAATGAGACATAAGTCGGAAATGCTAGTTTTCCACAATAGGCAGAAATTTTAAAATGGTCAATTTTTTCAAAATTTATTTTATTTCAAAAATATACAGCTCATATATTCAACTTTCATACTACCTGAACAATTTTCAGATATATATGATAAAAAAATGTTTTAAAAATTCAATTTAAAATGACCTTGCTTAATAAATGTATACGGATTAACTATTTTCAAATACAGCTTTCTCAAAACTTACACTTTAAATGTTCCAACTTCGATTGCTCATAACTTTGCAAAGAAACATCGTATGAAACTGATTTTGTTTGCATACTAAAGATAATAATGTGTAGTTAATCCATAAAAAAAAAATCAATTTTCAATTTTTCGACTTATGTCTCATTTCGCTTGGCTCTGCCACATTTTAGGCAATTTTTAAAACGTTGTACTTGAATACACTCTCATGAATGATGACATAATTCATGCTGAAATATTGATTCTCATTTAGAGTGTGTAATTTTTAGTTTAGATGGTAAGTTATTTTATTTAGGGACCATGTCAAAATTATCCCGCTGCAGTTACTGCAGTAATTCAGTTAAAAACATTGGCTCAGTAGCTGAATACGAATTACTGAAAGCAACATATTGAGAAGTGTCAGTGCAGTCACCAAAGAAAACATATTGTCACTTGATTACTGCAGTAACTGCAGTACACTTAATAGCAATAGATTACTTCAGTAACTGCAGTACACCTAACAGCAATAGATCACTGCAGTAACTGCAGTACACTTAACAGCAATAGATTACTGTAGTACACTTAAGAGCAATAGATTACTGCAGTAACTGCAGTACACTTAACAGCAATAGATTACTGCAGTAACTGCAGTACACTTAACAGCAATAGATTACTGTAGTACACTTAAGAGCAATAGATTACTGCAGTAACTGCAGTACACTTAACAGCAATAGATTACTGCAGTAACTGCAGTACACTTAACAGCAACAGATTACTGCAGTAACTGCAATAGAATAATTTTGACATGGTCCCCTTAATGTATTACAACTATATGTATACTGTATTAAATTACTGAATTATGGTATTACTGTTACCTCTCCCAATACCAACCATCCTTCAAACCATCCATTTTGAATTCTGTAGAGTTCAGTTTAGAGATAGTCAAATTTGCCTAGATTTACATTAGTCTTGTGCTTATGGGACCTTAAAAAATGGGAGATGTCATTGGTATTGTTGGCCATTTATAGAGTGCATAATACAAACTCTCTATTTGCTTCCACAAGAACAAATCAAAATTAAGTGAACATTTTATCTACATTAGGGTTTTGGAGGACCAAAAACACCTTTGTTATTATTTGATTCAGTCCCACAATCTGTAGACTACCATACTTTTTAACTCATGCAACTGAGGGACTTTAGGCCTTTGATAGGAAGGTTACCATATCAGGGCTCCCAAGTCTCCAGGATTAGCCTGGAGTCTCCAGGAATTTTGCTTCGTCTCCTGGGCTCCAGGAAATACACAATTTTCTCCAGGAATTTGAAATTTTCATGATTATCTCCAGGATTTTTGATAAATTAGCAATATAAACAAAAATTATGTAGTATTTTTTCATTTATTTTGACACTAAATAGTATTTTCAAGGTTCGTTTGTGAATAATTGTACGAAATATAATAGTAAACGCCTTTCATTTGGAAAAGAAAATAAAAAAAAATTTTTCATATGATTTCACATTTACAGTAGATGTCCATATAAGCACCCAAAACAGTTACAGATGCTGACCGACAAAATCTCCAGGATTTCTAGTTTTCCAACTTGGGACCTCTGCCATATTCAATATTGAGCATCAGTTAAAATCGAATCATACAAGATTTGTGTTAGGTTTGATAGGTTTTTTTATCCAGTTGCATTTAAACCACCTGGTACATTTCAATCAGAAACTCTTCAGTTGGAAAAATGTGACTGATTCCTTCAAAGAAGGCAGATGTCTTTATTGGCATTAGGATTTGCACGCAAGTTTTTAAATCACTTTTCCCCTTGATGCTTTCCTTGCTATTGGAATTTCTTCCCTTTGTTTAGGCTCGCGTGTCGGATCATGCTCAATAACTGCCATGGGAATACTTGAGGAAGCATGTTCTTCGACCAAATCTTCAACTTTTACAGATGATTCACATGGTGGAGCTGCAAAATGATCTTCTTTCATCTCATTTGCATCATCAATGTCAAAGTTCACAATCTCCCAATCACTTTGTGTTCGTGTGGATGAAGGAGATCCACCTGCTGCACTTAATTCGGAGAGCTCCCTCATACTGCTGTTTGCATCATTAGTTGTATTAGTCTCTGCACTAGGCGTTGTTGCTGGAGTTTGATGTGGAGTAGTCTTGGGTGTTTTGGAAGACTTTGATTTTGGTGAAAATATTAATTGGAAGCTGAAAAGATGAAAGTAAATGGATGCATTAAAGTTACATATTTGATTACTACAGTACCTGAACCTTTACTTGGTTTGCATATTATGTTTCACGTACATATATGTGCAAACCAACCCCTTTAAAACCCTTTCCACTTAGAGGGCATCAATGCAACTTCCTCAATATGCATTGTAGGGCATTATACATACACACAAAACAAAATTCAATAAAATCATTTTGGGGCTATGCTGCCCTATATAATATAAACTTTTTGTTTCTTTTGTTTCTGATGGATGATATTTTGTGAAATATTATCACATGATAAAATAAAGTGGATATCATTCAGGCCCGTAATCAGGTACTCCTAAAGGGGGTTCGCCTAAGGGCCCCGATGGGATAAAGGGAAAAATTCACCTGTGGGGGCCGGGGGACGGAGCCCATCTGAACTCTAATAGTGTGTATTTGGCATATTATAATATAACTTATATGGATGATGATTTTAGAAGTGCGAGTGCTGTAATACCAACTACAGATGTGAAAATTGGAAAAAGGGTTTGATATTGGTAGGGTGAGGGTTTGTTTTCCAAAGAGAGGTTCTTACAATCCCCCAGGAACCTCCCTGGCTATGGGCCTGTCATTTGATCCACCTAAAATAAATGATAGTTATGGTAACTATGCTAATTTCTTTAAAACAAAATAATGGTTGAAAACAAATTAAGAGATACTTTAAAACCTATTCATAACACTTTGGCCTAGGCCAAATTTTGTATAAATATTAATTACACTGAATTACTAGAATTTTTTTTTTGATATTTTATTATATCCATTTTTAGAACAGCCTGAGAGGATATTGTTATTAAGATTGATTTTGCATACAGTATACCAGTAATGCAAGTGTTATTTTGTTATGCAAATACAGATAGAAAATTTAATTATTATTAATATTAATAAAATCATTGCAAAAATCAAATTTATTTCAGTTGTATTATTATAGGCAATATAATTTTTAAAACTATGTAAAGAGGTTAGCGGTTTCATAAAAACTGACCTAAAATCTTAATGTTGTTGAGAGTAAACAAAGTTGAACAAAAATAAAAGCAATACTGATTTTTAATTATGGGTGGATTATGTAATCAGCTTTTATTTTTTAAGGACCATGTTAACATTATCCTGCTGCAGTTGTCACAGTAAATCAGTTGCAACAATTGTAGTTAAGGGGCGGATTGCTATAACCAGTCATTTATAATTGTGACGTCAGTCATGGTCTTTAATTATAGACCATTGCTATACTATAGTCTTAGCAGTTAGCAGTCTTAGGGCAGACTGAAAGATTAAGCAGATCGCAACATACGCGGCGTATGATTATTTGTGTCTGAACTAGCCGGCGATTAGCGCAAGTCAATATTCAGGAGCGTAATTTGTAGTTCCTGCAAACCACAGATTAGAGTAAGCTACGGAGCTATAGCGTCAACATTATTTGACCTTGAATTACTTGTTCCAATAATTGTTATAAATATAACCAGGGAACAGTTAAATTACATGTTCATTCATACACCATATCATGAAGTTTTCGTAAAAAAATGTGATGTGGAAGAAAAATTTACCTAAAATAGCGCCCTCAATTACAATTACTATAGAATATTTGTTTGAGATTCAATACTCAACACGGTCTTAGAAAAGACTGTTTTATAGCAATGGTCTAACTGAGATGACTTTGCTAAGACCGTCTATGTGATAAAGCCGGCTTCATTCTGTAAGTTAAGACCAGTTAAGACTATTTTATAGCAATCTGCCGAAGTAGCTAAAAAATAATTACTGGAAACAACGTTTTTCGGTGTGACCTTATGTGTCAGTGCAATCACAAAAGAAAGCATACAGTAATAGCACTGAATAATTGCAGTAACTGCAGTAGACTTAAAGGGCAGGTTCACCCAAAAAATTACTTTTCATTATATGTTTCAGTTAATCATAAAAAGTATATTCAGCCCTATTTGGGAA
>JAOTQE010109557.1:0-11292 GCA_025631205.1 Nesometra sesokonis
TAACTTTGATGCTACTTTGATATGATCAAGTTAATTTCAAAATTATTGTTGATGACTTTTTGGTCATTTTTAGGTGACAATATCTCTTTAAAGCTTGCAGTAAGTATGGTTTTAAAAATAACTCAATTTTCAATTTTTTCTACAACTTGGTGGTTTTGCTTTGTCACGCCTCAAATGGTCCAAGCAATTGGAGCAGTGGTTGCTGTTCGAAAAAAACAAAAATGCCATATAAACCCAAGGTCACGGGTTTATCAAGCTCATGCAGGGTAACACAGTACACTGTACAATGAATTAAAACACAATATAGTAATTAACAACTGAAATATACAGTAAAATTATAAATACAGTAATCACAGTTAACCCACTCAGGCAAGTTCCTAGCATTTCAAATTTCACAACTACTGGCCAATGACAGCTCACTATGTTTTTTATACACTTTATTTAGTTTCAATTCATTATACTTGGAGAAGAATCCTCTAGAGCCAACCTGAATATGGCAATAACAAGTCGATCCGACAATAAGTATAGATAAAAGAAAGTTAATCGTTAATATCTTTGTACATGCATTCCAGCATTAGATTAATATTATTATTTGAAGTGTGAAATACAACTACATTTAAAGTGATTAACCCTAAGCTAGCAGCAGTACGTTAGTCGTTCAGTGTCACTCACCAACTGTTCTTGGACTAGCTAGCAAACCCGGGCTAATAGCCCTATTCTCCAAACGTCTAGTATGTACAAGGTGATTGAAGTGCTACTGATCAGCTATACAAGCAAGATCAGCGATGGTATGAAGCAATTCTGCGTCGACCTTACTTTTATAGCGTTATATTAACATCACCTGCTATGTAAATTTCATATTTCTGCGACTACGCCTGATAGGCGAAAGTTGCTGAGCGTAGTAGCCTAAGGCATTATTCGCAATTTGCATATCCATTATCATACAATTAAAAATAATATATTTCTATAGTTTTAACAGTGAAGTAAGCATTTACAAGTGTATTTATAACGATATTTTATTTAATTTTAATGTTAATATATTACCAGTTGATAATTTATTAGACATTTTTTAAAAGCTGTTTATAGAGACGCTTTCCGCATCTAAAAATATAGATAACAAGCTTAGGGACTTTTTCAAAATTATCCTGCTGCAGTTACTGCAGTAATTCAGTTACAACAGTACAGTTCAGTAGCTGAAAAACAATTGTGGCAGAGCGAAGCCAAATGAGACAAGTCGCAAATGCTAGTTTTCCACAATAGGCTGAAATTTAAAAATGATCAATTTTTTCAACTTTAAAAAAAAAATATACAGTTCATACATTCAACTTTCATACTACCTTAACAATTTTCAGATATATAATCACAAAATGTTTTAAAAATGCTTATTTAAAATGGCCTTGCTTATGGATACGGATAAATAATTTTAAAACTTGCATTTTGAATGTTCGAACTTCGATTGTTTATAATTTCGCAAGGAAACATCGTATGAAACTGATTTTTTTTTGTATGTTAAAGATAATAATGTTTAGTTTTGTAATCTATAAAAAACTCAATTTTCAATTTTCCGACTTATGTCTCATTTGGCTTGGCTCTGCCACAATTACTGAAAACAATGTGTCATAATGTGACCATGTGTGGCAATGTAATAACAAAAGAAAATATATAAGGGACTATAGCAATAAAATTACTGCAGTAATTGTAATAGGATAACTTTGATACAGTCTCTTTATCCACCTACATTTTCTTCTGTACTTGCTTGATTCAGTCTTCGAAACAGTTCGTTTTTCTCAACCTGCATTCCTTTCTCACATAGTTTCTCCTCATAATCACATGGTTTATTTCCATTCAGTTCAATCTTTTTATTCTTTTGAGAGCAACTGAATGGATTCTTCCTTTTGGTAGATAACCTAGACTCAGAGTTCAGATTGTTTAACTTATTGTTCAGTGCTGTGTTCTCGGTTGCCAATGAGCCCCTTCGACGCTTTTTTACCTTTATCAAAGTTGATGGTTTTGTCCATTTTGGTGATGGGCTGCTTAAGTCAGTCATCTTGTCTGAAATACTAAAATAGGGTTAATGGATGGTTAATTGTTAAATTTTTATAGCATAAAATACTATGGTGAACTTAAAAAGAAAAATAGAACAAAAAAAATTTGGCAGGTAAGTTTTCAAACGCTGTTTGGAAACTTACCTACTTAATTCTTTTGGTTCTGTTTTAATGATTTTTTTTTACGTTATCCTATGACAACACCATAATAATAATAATAATAATAATGTTACACTTTATTAAACAAAAAAATAACAAACAACAAAACAAAAAAAAAACAGAAATGCAGCCAAAAAACAGGGCGTACAGAGGCCAGAGTGGTTAAATCAATCAACAATCATCTTATCAATTCATTAATAAAATAGGCCTATACGTTTCCAAATTATACAATCAGGTAGATGTTTTACTAAATTATCTCTTCATTTTGTTCTACAAATCCATCTTAGTATAGCACTGAAGAATCTTGTTCTTACTCTGACTCTGTAAAATCGTTTTAAAAGAAAATATAACATGTTATTGTCTTATAAACATAAAACCTGTAGCTATCATGAAAAACAAAATGACAATAATCATGTGTAGGCCTTTGCTGTAACTGTATTTATATTTGTGTCCAAAGTGGTTAAGCTTTCATAGCCGTTAGACCTAAGTTGATTTCTACCGTAATGTATTTTAACATTATTTGTTTTGCAAATTCCTTTTGTATTTTCGTCGTTCGTCTGCAATAAAAACTACTTATATAGTTAAATAAATGTAATCAATTATTCTACGAGTCATTCATTTAAATTGTAAAGGTTTGACAGCTATTACATAATGATGCTATATCATGTCTTTCAAAAGTTATTGTGCTCAAAGAATAAAAAAGGGGGAAAAACACAAATGCCACTCACGTCAATACCATCGATACCCATAAAATTTCATTTTACCCAGGTGGTAATATAAAGTAGGGCAATTACAGTAATTCGCCTCAAAAAATGAAAATTTTGATGGAGGAAAATGGTAAATATGATTAGGCCTAGGCCTACCAGAAAAAAATCTTCCTCCCCCCATTTTTGTGCTTACCGGATTAGAAAAAAAGCCTTCCTCTCTCACCATAAGAGGATGAATTTCATAGGAGGCGAGTTTCCAAGGAAGCGAGTCGGTGGAGGCGAGTTTTGTAGGGGGCGAGTTTCAAAGGAGACGACTTAACTCGTTCCCTCTGGCCTAGCTAGGCCTAGGTAGGCAGGAGGACTAGGCATAGGTAGGCCTAGCCTTAATTTACTAGGTCTAGGCATAGGCTAGGGCTAGCCAAATTTGAACCCCGAAAAAAAAATAACAAACCACTGCACTATCTTTCACTTTATGGGCCTACCTTATTTACTATAATAGTTGAATATTGTGGTTGTTTGTGTCTCTCAAATTCGGATATATCGACAGAGAAAAAAAACAAACACAAAAATAAAACAAATTTCCCGCTCATAGGCGGACCGGAACGACTAATAATTATTGTGTACGTACTACAATACGGAACGCAGCGGTTCGTAACTACATTGCTGAAGTACACTTTTCCGTTCTTAAGTGTTCATCTTAAATATGTAATAAGTGTTTGAGTTATAGGCCTATATTTTATTTTCTGTGTAATAATATGAATACACATCGATCTAGGTGATAAAACAAAGGTCTATGCATTCACGGCGGTTTTTTCTTCGTGATTCAACAGGGAAATGAATTACGTTTGTTTTTTTCTCATAAAGGAGAATTGTCACCATAGACCTACATGTTTCTCAGGCATAGATCAAGGAGGTATAATAATAATAATTATTATTATTATTTTTATACCACCTTCTTGCATAGATTAAGAAGAATTCTCACGGACGAATTTAACAAAAATAGCATAAGTATTTAACAGATAAATCGGACGCGGCGTCTCCATGACCCCCTCCCACCGCCCCCCACAAAAAAAAAAATAAAATCGTCAAAGTATACCTTATGTGATCTCCTCTTGCCTAGACGCCTATATGATTGCCTATAAGACTATTACCGGAAAATGTCTGAGAAGTAGGCTTATAACAAAAAATAGTTTATTTACAAAATTTGCAACACAAAAACAAAATGAGTAACACAAAAAATGTTTTACTCGTCAAACTAACAGCAATTCGCCCATACACGGTTATAGTACGTCCCCTTTTTTTATTGCTCCTGCATCCACCTCTTCAGGACACTTAACTGGACACATAAGACGTCTGACGAAACACTGGTTCGAGGTGCACACATTACAAGTTTTGCCTTGGCCTACCTATGATTTGGTACCCGGTATGGTGGGCTTAATTATAAATACATTTTATTATTTTTTTTTCGTGGAAACAGTCAACATACAAAGATTAATCTACAATACGAATTTTAACTAGGCCTACGTAGGTGCACTGACATTAGAAATGTGAACTTTATATTGGAAAATACATAATTAATTAGTGATATCGATGATGAATTACATCATGGTAAATAGCCTATAAAATAATTAACTACGACTAAGGCTTACCGTTAATCTCCATATCTGATCCTTAAATCTCTTGGCTGCGGCTTTTTAATTTATTACGCGTGCGACTGATGTAGCCTAACGCGTTTACATTCATAATAAACGTAAATTTGAAACGCGGAAACGTAATAACGAACGTTATTATTTACCTAATTATAATATAATGGGCATAAAACCTATTCGTTTATTATATTTTGCGGGTTGATTTCTTATAATACGGTAACGACTAGAGTGGCGTTACAACACCCATGAATAAGCAATTAATTTAATCATGGTAGGCTATAAGAATACCCAATGCATGAGGCATCAGCCGCCAATACTGGTATGAGCTACATTCCCCAATTTCGTTCTGACTAGTAAAAAAAACACATTTAGGCACTTTTTTAGGTCGTTTTCGTACGGATTCCAATCCCTTGTGGGCTGTTTTTATTGTATTATTGCCAGCGAGGAGGGAAGGGGCAGCGTCCTCCGTCGGGGAAGGACTTACCATTGTCGTCGCGGATAAGCAAAATAAAAATATTGTATCAGTGACCCCCAAAAATAGAAAATAGACATAAAATGGGCCAAAAACGGGGAAATAATCTTTTTTTTTTTGCTCATCAAAACAAAACGGGTAACCACGTCCATCCGGACTGCCCTCGTTGCCCCTCGTTGAGAAAAATTATTTTTAGTGCGTGAAAATAGGTCCCAATGCGTGAGACTCACGCGTTATGCTTGACAGTTGATGTAGACCATGTAGTCCGCCAAGGTGTGCCTTACACGGGTTTTATTTATTTATATCGTAATTTTTATATTTCCATTTTGTCCTTTGTTATAAAGAATAAAATAATATAAAATGCAATTTAACTTGGATGCGGCGCCTTTTTGCAGGGATATGATAGACTGCACAAAACTATGAGAATAAATCTCTAAAATAAATGTATTTAACAATATTTTTGGCCTACAACTTTGAATTAAACATGAAAATTAGAGGACTGAAAATCAAATAATAATTTTGATTTCAATGATGCATCTATAAATGATCCAAACGCGTTAAAATGGGATTTGCACTCAGATCGTATCGCATCAGGATCTGATGTTGTGATTATGCAATGACCTATGCGACAACCTGCAAGAGTCAGTCACCGCCGTCTTTAAGAGGAGTAAATTAGAATCGTGAGATGCGGCGATAACTACGCTTATTCTCCACTCTCCATCTAATCAGCTTATTGTACCATAGCAGTCATTCAGTAGGAATCAACGCTGTGGTTATATTCATTCTTTATATCTTACTCGAAAAGGATTTAATTATTTGTGCTCATGTCGGTAATGGTTGAAAGGCCTTGGAGGTTATTAATAATATTTTTCTAATCGTGTTTTCCAGTGGTAAGTATTTTGTTTTATAAATTATGAAGCGTATGCTATACAGTATAGACAAACATACGCAAATGCTCGATTCAGAAAATGTATTCCATATAATTCGAAGCTAGCTTAATATTAAAATTATTTGGACGTTGGATACATTATTACCGTTTTCAAAATACCAAATTGTATTAATAGCTAGTAGGCTACTGTTTGCTTGTATTTAAGATATTAATGCTTACCTATGGTTCGATTTTTTTATTCTACAATGTACGAAATGATCACCAAGAAGAGTTGTTTTTTGCAGAACTGATAGCCCAAATGGAGTCTTATGTCTTGCCTGTCCGTCGTTATTTTCGTTTTAATTTTTAATCGTTTAACTCATTTATTAATATAGTATTCAAGTTAATTTGAAATTTTATTCCCATCCCGTCATGATGTAAACAGTGTCGGAATGTGGCGGGGGGGGGGGGGGGGGGAATGGTGTCTTTTTAAAAGGTTGAATCCTCCTAAAATCGACCCAGAATTATTTATTTCGGTTTTGAATTAGAAGGAATAATAAAAGATGCACAACGGCTGAATATAATACATAAGGACCCCAGAAGCTAAGTCGGACATGTGACCTGCGAGAGCAGTTTTTTTTTCGAAACCAAAATTGGGATTAAAGTCTCCCCTCCCCCGCATAAATCAAACCTGAATCCGCCCCTGCAAAATGATAACTGAATTATCTATAAAACAAAATCAGAATTCAAATAATGTGTAATGTTCATAGGGTCTACAATTATTATTTCCTATAGGCAGATTTATGACCAAATAAATTGGCAGGGGTGGATCTTGATTGGATTAGAGGGCCTATAAACATTCTAAAATTGGCAAAACCCTTTTCAAGCTTTGAAGGAAAAATTAAAGTACAACATTACTGCCACTAAAATGGACTTTAAGACGCAAGCCAGATAGGAATGGGACGGGGATCAGACCCGAGCCGATGCGAGGAACTTTGGTTGGGGCCAGGGGCCGCTGAGGGGTACTAGTCAGTGAATTGAATTATTTTGCATGCACTAAAAACACATTAGAGTCCACTTAAACTTCACATTTTCCAGATCAGCTGTATTGGTTTTGAATGTAAGCCTATCGCACAACGCGTGGTGGACCAGGAATACTAGAAAGGAAGGGAGGCGACGTTCGCAAGTTCAAACCGAACATTTAACAACTTTAAAAACCTTTCGAAAATAGCACTCGTGTACTAGCCTTTCAAAGTGTCACAATTTAACGTGATTTATCATTTTGAACGTGAAAAACGCACCGTAAGAAACCAAGATTCGACATTTTATAAATATGGACCTCTATATAATTCTACGTTTAACTTTTCAGCTATGTGTTCGGAAATGGTACACTAATGTAGAATTGAAGTTCGAGCCCTATTATTAAATGTGGACAGCTATTCGGTTGCAGTTGTTTTTATAGTTCCTTTCAAGCCCGTAACCAGTATCCAGACATGTTTAGGAATTTGTCTATGGTTTAGGGTAGGCAGGAGCGTGGTTGTATAATATCTCATGGTCGGGGCTGAGGTATACTACGAAAATTTCAGAATAATATTCTACTTCTAGATTCCGGAAAATGGCACACTTACACATAAAACAATCAAAAGTGTTTCAATTTAACGCAATTGAGGTATGATTATACAACGCATCCATTTGAGCTCAAAATCATAGTCCGGGCCGAGATTTGAACATTTTAGAATGTGGTCTAAATGATCGGTAAAGACGCTCATACGTTATAAATACTTTTGAAAAGTTTCTCAATTTAACGCAATTGACGCATGACTGTGTTGCCATTTGATTGTAAAGATTAAACCATACCCCCTGGGTCCCGTCATGGTTGGTGCTGAGATGGGTAACGAATAATGAAAGCTAAACGCACAGAGCTTCAAAGCGTCACAATTGAGGTATTGATTGTGTAGAAAAGAAAACACTAACCTCAGCTTCATCATAATGGAATGAACTGAGAAAACATATTTATAGGTATATGTGGATGTTCAGAAATGACACTCTTTTCAATGTAATTTCACAAAATTGAAGGATGGATTTTTTAAACATGGGGTTGGTGGGTCGCTAGACAAAGAAATTCACCGGAATGAAGTTTGGTTAAAAAAATTCACCCAAACAAAATCCCAAGGGTGTTGCCTCAGTTCTCTTGTAAAATTGAGGTGGGGATGGGGTGCGTACGTAATCAAGGCAGCAGGCTTATCCAGGGATTGGAAAAGGTGGGTACTTAGCCCGCGATCTCATTGTTAACAAAAAAACAGGTGCAGATTTTCCCCTCTTTCACGTGTCGTCTGATGAAAGTTATATGCCTACCTTATAATTCTTTTCCTAGGAAGAAAAGAGAGGGATACGTCACTTGGTTAATCTAATGTTATGAGGTGACAAAATTGTACGGTGTGGAACGTCTAAATGCTCTGAAATGACTTTTACAGTAAAAATGTTTTTTGAAGTGTCACAATTTAACAAAAAAATAGAGGTATGTCGGCCGCCATACCAATACATATGTACAGTAGGTACACTTTGAAAATGTACGTGTTTAACGTAATCGATCCTTCGTATATGCTAGATAGTTTCGTTAAATGCAACTTTTCATTCCTAAAATAAAGCAGCATCCATTTAGATGAGACATCTGCACCGAAACATTCTTTTAACATAGTGATCATTCAAAATGATTAAAGTGATCCATCACATTGCATCTGAAAATTCCGACTTCTTTAACAATACGCATAATCATACAACAAATTTACGCGCAATTTTAGTATTGATTTCGGATTGACATGCGCAGTCTGTCTTCTTGCCTGGGAAATTTCTTCCGAAGTGTAGCGTGCAATTTGTGCTCAATGTTGATGTATTATACGAAACTAGAAACTTAATTTAGGTGCTTAACAAAATTAGTACAAGGTTTCAACGAACACAGCTCCCACTATTTATTGCCAATAGAGTTATAATTCTTGAAACTCTCTACATTTGTGTGTGTAATTCACCTGTCTGCATCGCTTCAGGGACGACGCAACGTCTTTTCTTCTTCTATGATGCATGGTGTCTCGGAATTCTGCATGATAGCCTCATACGTAGCCAGCCTACACAATGAACATGTCTTCATCTCGATTCAATCTAGCGTTCCTAATATATCTATAGTGTCTGGGAGCTCTACATGAGCATGAGAATTAGCCATAGTTCATGGACTCGGCTCAATCCATGTCCGTTTCCTACAGTAATTTGTTATATCTATTGATTTGATAAAGCGATTAAATAACACACCATCTATAATTATAACACGTGCGTAGTATCGTCATCGTCATCGTCATCGTCATCGTCATCGTCAGCATCATCATCATCATCATCATCATCATCATCATCATCATCATCATCGTTGTTGTCGTCGTCGTCACCGCCACCACCACCACCGTCACATTGGCAGCCATCTTGAAATTCTGCCAATAAACATGTTTCATTATTCAGTGATCACAAAAATATAAATATAAAACACATGTACTATTTATTAGTAAATAAAATCAAGTAGGCCTACTATATTATAGTGCTTATAAATAATATTTTAAAGACAGCTATTTTGGAAATAAAGTTGGCTGCCACCCATGTTTTAGAACAAATGTTTATTAGATGCGAGTACCTGTATAACATAAATGAAAGTATTCAAATCATGTTTTTGTTTTGTAATATCGGCGGCAGACGTCTTAAAATTCAATATGGTTGCTGTTCTATCATTTTGAAACATGTCTTATTGAATGTAAGGTCACAATAAAATATGATTAGACACAAATTTTAGTGATTTCCATTGAGTAGATTTAAACTTCTTGTCAATTATTGATATCTGGAAAGAGTTTCGGAATTGTTCGCAAGTGTCCCCTTTGGTTTTATTTTATAGTCTCTGACATAGTGGTGCCAAATCAGCATAGGGAACTTGGTCGCAGAACGCAGAATAATAGTCACGGGGGGGGGGGCATTTTGCACTATGCTAAGGCTTAATCACCATTCTGTTCAACGTAAACATAATATGTAAATGTATCTGCATTTTAGCATAGCGTGTTATATAAGTAGTTGTCATCACATCTCAATTCGAACTTCTATATGGAGATGTTCAAATTATTATTTATGTCACATTTATCCAATATTCTTCAGATCACATTCGTGTTAAACTTCGTAAAAATCAATTTTATAATTAACATTCAGTCGTTTGTGCTGAAATATATTTTGAATGTATCAGTTATAAATCATGCATGAGTGCTTATAATTACGTTGTTGATGTGAAATAATAAATTGGAAGTCGTATAGTTTTGATATGCAAGAATATGAGAAAAGGTCAACACTAAGATGATCTTGTCTTATCCCAAATTTGTCTGCTCTGTATTTTAAAACTCAAAAGGTCCACTGATCAACTTCAAGTAAGAAAGTATAATATACTCCAAGCAATGAGATACACGCCAACGTGACAGGATTCAATGGACATAGATTATGCCATCAGAAATCGTTTCCGATGGTGGCACAATTTATGTCGAAATATTGAATCCTGTCACGATGGCGTGTATCTCATTGTTTGGAGTATATGCATTATACTTTCTGTAGTTTTTTACATTGAATAAATGTAAAAGTATCGCATTTAGCATTTTAATGGACATGTGAGCTATTTTCTCATTTGGAAATCGGAATAAAGCCACCCCTGTACAAAGCCACCCCTGTATAAAGCCACCCAACAATGGATTAATACATTGTAAGATAAGGGTGGACAATGGGGGTGTTAATTATCTTTTACTACACTTCTGCCACGGAGAGAGGGTGTTGCAATAAGCTCGGTCCATCTTGCTGCTTGCCTGTCTACTCCAATATCTTAGAGAGGTCTGTCATATATGATTTATCTCAAACTGACAGTTATTTGTACACAAATTAAGTACTGTAGTAGCATTTATATAACAATGTATTGAGCCTAACCGGAGAGAAAATTTTCTTGAAAGATGTAGAACAATTACAAGATGATAATGGCAGTAAACTGGTGACTGTTTTGTGCACTGGACAAAGAGTTGACACCCTTTGGTCTCTGGTTTGAATACATCGCCGCTCCTTGTGTTAATGACGCATCGTTTGTGCAACATGGCTCGTGTTCACGTTAAAGAACGCAGCATACTTCGGGAAAAGAGTAGGATATTTTACCGGTGTACTGTCCAATCACCACCAGAAGAACCCGTGAAACAAGTCTTCGGACTTTTTTTCTCTCTTGTGGTTACCACCATTTTCTAATCGTTTGTGCAACATGGCTTGTGTTCACGTTAAAGAACGCAGCATACTTCGGGAAAAGAGTAGGATATTTTACCGGTGTACTGTCCAATCACCACCA
>JAOTQE010109568.1:0-13303 GCA_025631205.1 Nesometra sesokonis
CTGTTTTTAAATAAACATAATTTCAGTTTACTTGACAACTTTTGAAAGACTTTATTTTAAAGTAGTAGTAAAGTAGCGCGGCGGGAGAGGGGGCTGGGGGAGGTGCTTGTGGCGGTTGATGTGCGAAAAATATTGACTCCAAACTAACGCATTTAGAGATATTCAGCGCCGCCCTTAAAATTTTCATTGCATAAATTTTGTTGTAAGCACCGCTTTAAAAAAAAATCCTGGTGAGAGGGCTGCTAGGCTATAATTAATTAGCGATTTACACATTCATATCATCTTTTATGCAAAGCTCTATAAAAATAGTTATACTGTTATCTTTATCTTCTAAACAAAAAGGTTAAAATAGGTTATGATTAGTGATTTAACATTTACAGCATCCACAAAGCTTTTGTATAAAAATATTTATAAATGCATCTTTATTTTCCAAAATATAGGTTATTTAAACAATAGTTAAATTGCCCTAAATTTCATAAAAAAAGGTCATTAAAATTTAAAATAGGCTACAATCAATTAGTGATTTAGATATTTACAGAATCCTTTGCGCAAAGATTTTTATATTGTATAAAAATGTTTTTCTCCAATCTTTAGCAGAGGCCTATAACATTGCAATACATGAGGTAAATAAAAAAATGTCCACATTCCTACTATCATGGTCATCTTAAAAATTAACAAGTTAACTGCACTTTGTCTTTTTTCAAGTTACAATGCATATTTAACTTCCATATTTCATGGAAAACAAACTCAACATTGTCTACACATTGCTCATCCCATTTTAACAATGGATATTATATTTGTCATATTGTATATGAGGCGTGACACGGCTAAACCATTAAGTTGAAGGAAAATTCAAAATCGAGTTATGTTAAAAATCATATTAGACATTTTGCAACCTTTAAAATGAGGGGTCAATTATCAAAATCAGACACCTTAAACTGAAGTTATTGGACAAAATATAGACAAATTTTCTTTGCATTTGATTATTTGCTATTGTTTATTTGCTTATTTTTCTTCAACTTCCTGTGCGAAAAGTTGGTAGGATTGCCATGCCTTGCCTCTATATTTATAATGGTCTATTGTCAGACGGATTTTGCCAGGGTGATTAATAGTTGTCGTCCTTAAATGTTTAGATTGATAAACTGTTTATTGATTTCACATAATATACATAATGGCAGAAAGGCTAAATTGAGATAGTATTTATATTAATTATGATACAGCAATAAAATATGAATATTGAACTAAAAATTATTTACATACAGACTATGTATATATACAATATTAAAAAAAACACATTAAGATGTATGAAAGTACTGATTCTTTCTTGTCCATATTAACTACAACGCACACACAGCGGATGTAAATTAATTAGAAATGTTGTTTTGTACTGATATAACTCAATATTGATAAATGTGCAAACAGTAGATAATTTAATGAGATACTTTCTTGAAAACAAACCATTAACTTAGAAGGATATTTGACTTAAAGGGACATTCCTTGCAAACTCTATCCCAAAAAATAAATTTGAGGCATGTCATGGTAAAACCTCCATGTTGTCGCAAAATTATAAAATTCAGTTATAACTATCAAAACCATATTACACTTGCTGTAAACTTTAAAATGAGAGGTACAATTATCAAAATCAGACTTATAACCGAAGATATGGAAGAAAATAGACAAAAATTTCCTTTGTATTTGTTAATATTTGCTGTTGTTTATTTGCTTATTTCTTAATAACTACCTGTGCGACAACTAGGTGGGTTTGCCAGGCCTTGTCTAATTTTTTGGAAAAATTACCTGTTTATTATTTATAATAATAAAAATGTTACATGCAAACCTCTTTAGAGATTTCTTTTTGAATAGATAAATGGTTAAAATTATTGAACTCTATTAGGCTAGGCCTAGATAATTAATTTGATATTTTCCTGTTGCTAAACTAGTAGGCTGTAGATTGTATTCGCACATACGATACCCACCCTTTGAAAAAATTAGCTGTTAACATGGTAGATAATGGTAGTAAAAGGTAGATATAGGTAGTTAACAGGGTTAATCCTATAACAAATACCATACACCACACTTATACCTATCTACCACATTATTATCATCCCATATTACCAAATAACACAAGGTCAGCTCCCCTTTCAAAGGATGCGACCAAGGAGATATGGTTAGTAATGCCCTACACGTACATATGAAAATACAGCCATTAATAGGCGTTCAGACTAATTAAAATTGACATCATGACAAACAATCAATTACTTAATGAAGTTACAGTACCAGTAGCATCAACAAATATACTATCTAGTTACTAGGTAGTTTTCTAGGTGATGCTAGGTAGATCCTCCTAGTAATTTAACATGGTAGATCCACCTTGCTGGAGGGTGTTATTTTTTTCAAAGGGCAGACTGTTCTCTCAACAGTAACCACATAGCTTGCGGTGGTTACTAGATTTAGACCGTTCACAAACGCAAAGCAAATAGAGTCATCTGCTTTATTTTTTAGGATCCACAAAACACAAAAAAATAAATTATGTTGTGCATTTTTTAATGTTTGGATGTAATACATACGTCTTAAAAATGGTACATGGTTTATACACTTGTGAAAATGCTGATAATTGTTAATGAACCCTAACACACTCACTGGGATTCCATGCTTATACGAGGGCCAGCACAGTAATGGTTAGTGGGCTTATACGAGGGCTAGCACAGTAATGGTTAGTGGGCTTATACGAGGGCCAGCACAGTAATGGTTAGTGGGCTTATACGAGGGCCAGCACAGTAATGGTTAGTGGACTTATACGAGGGCCACCACAATAATGGTTAGTGGGCTTATACGAGGGCCAGCACAGTAATGGTTAGTGGGCTTATACGAGGGCCAGCACAGTAATGGTTAATTTTTGTCCTACATTTATCAGTCACCCTGACACCTTTTCCTGGAAATATTGTATAAAAATATGATTTCTTGTCACAATCCATGATTTATTACTGTAATCACATTAATAAGTACTGTAAACTTTTTGTGACCTTTTGACAATTACAACACATTAGAATTTTTTAATTCAAACTTCATGTTTTTGCTTTTGATTTATTACATAATTTGGTTTCATTATTACATCAATTTATCATTATGTTTGGCAAATTAAGAGTAATACAAACTGACTTTGTTCTATTGTTATGCTCACAGCCTAAATATAAAGTTATACTTTTTTAAATTGTAGATAAAATTATATATTTTTCAGTTGGTGCTAATATTTTCATAAATTTACTTATTACTGAGGACCTATAAATTAGCTCACATTAGAAATAAAGGGGCATTCCATCCAAAATCTACCCCTAAAAATTTAAGTTCCCTGGAAATTTACATGTTTATTATTTATAAAAAAAATAAACATGGTTAGATACTTTCATACCTCTTTAAATTTATTTAAAAGTTATTAAAAAGTAAAAGTTATTAACTCTTTTATGCGAACACACACATGCATATAGTTCGCCGATGGTTACTAGATTTAGACTTCACAAAAACAAAGCATATACAGATTAATTTGCTTTATTTTAAGGATTAACTCAAAAAAATAAATTCTTATTATTTTGCATTTTTTTAAATGTTTAAAATTAACAAAATGATATTAAGTATCAGATCAGTATTATAGTTATAAATTTAAATACATTATATCAAATTTAGAATATAATTATGAATATTATGAATCATTCAGGACTGTGATAAACAATAATAAATATAAAGCTTATTCTATTGGGCTTACTCTGATTACTGTCTATGTATCACAACTCATCGAAATGCATCATCAGGCCATATGATCGTCTGACCTGTTGTTGACTGTAAATAGGTGATGATGACCTCACGAGAAAGCTGCTTCGGAATTTTCCGGATGGCACCGTCACAGGCCCTAAAAAGGTGATGCCGGTGTCCCCTCCTCTGTTGAGGGATGGCTTCTCGCAGCGGATGTAAATTGCCTCCTTTACACCTCTTTTGAACAACTTATGTTCAAGGACTCGGACTGTGAGGAGTTCTACATTGGGGGGACAAAACAACCACTGCACAAACGCATGTACCAACATAGAAAATCTAGCTCCTCTGGCGTTAATGACTCAGTGTATAGTCAACTCAAGTATGCTAAACATTCCTTTGATGATAAAGATGTTATAGTGTTAGATAAAGAACCTAAGTGGTTCCAAAGAGGTGTAAAGGAGGCAATTTACGTTCGCTGCAAGCAGCCATCCCTCAACAGACTCTGGCATCAGCTTTCCAGGAAGTATGATGGGGCAATCCAGAAAATTCTGAAGCGGCTTTCCCGTGACGCCATCACCACCTGTTCATGGTCAACAATAGGTCAAATGATCATTCGACCTGATGATGCGATTCGGATTAGTCATGATACATAGCCAGCTCTTAATCAGAGTAAGTCCAGTAGAAAAGCTTATTACTGTTCAAATTTAGAATGTTTCATTTTTGTTGACATTGGAAGGAATGGGCCTTTAAAATAAATAAATAATATTCCAGAAAACTGAGCATGATGGATGGTGAAGGGTGGATGGTTTTGAAGAGTAAGTCTATGTAAAACACATTAAATTAAAACTAATTTTCTTAAATCATTTAGTTTTTGCTGTATGTGACATGCTTTCTATATTTTCATATTTAGATGTAGCATCGACTATTTAAAAGTTTGAATTTATTGCATTGATTTAACTTTAAATAAAAAAATTATTAAATATTGTAAGTGCTAATTATTTTTTGAAAATATAATGCAGATAATAAAAAAAATATTAGTCATTACTATAGAATTAATAATAAATTTATCAATCAATGGAAAATTATGCATTTAAGCTCAAAATAATACAGTGATTTTTCAATACATTGCACTGGATAATCTAGGAAATTTAGAATATAATAAATCATTTCTACAGCGAAGAAAAATTTGAATATTTGTAGTATCAGGCTGGTCATCTCATGAAACTATCACGCAGCAGGGGATGGCCTACTTATCAAGTCACATGATCAATAGTCATGTGACATTGTTCTTACTTCAATTCTTCAGTATAATTAAAGAATTCTTGGAAATACGAAGAAATAACCTCTTTTAGGTCACTTTTAATAATAATCTTTGATTGAATGTATTTTAATAAGTGTGCAGTTATTTACAGAATTTATTGCAATATAGGACTTTTAAAAGACTAAGTTATTTGAGAAATAAAACAGATGATGTATTTCAACCTTTGTTAATGTTATTATAAAAAGGGAAAAAGGGAAGTTACCAATAGGCTGTTTTTATTATCATAACCCTTTCGCTGCGAGGATGTAATTGTTTACGATTACTTTGTCTTGTTTGTATCTGCAAACTTTACTTATCAAACACAAAAATTGCTGTCATTCAATATGATGACAAAGTAGATAGAGGTGCAAAAATATCTATTTCTTTTTGGTCAATTTTTTAGCTACAAAATAAACTATGCCTGTATTATCTGCATAATCTTAGCTATTGATACTCAGCAAAACCATGTGTAGAGTGATCCCCACCTTAACTATAGGTCATTTTCCAATAGAAGAATTTATTTGGGCAAATCAAGATTTTCGCATCGAAAACATTTCAAGAATTAGATATTTTTTACTGACAACTCGCGAAATGTGATTCATAAGTTTTTGAAATTTTCATTAATATAACCGATTAATACAAAGGCTTTAATAATGGCAAAAACAAAATAGATTTCGCTAAATTTATATAACCACGTTCTACTATATTTGTAAATAGTAACAGAAATAAATACAGATTTTGTGTACAATATGCATCCACATGCATTTCTATTCTGACCACAAGATCACCAATTGGTTCAATGATCATGGGCGTGTCAAATATGTATTCTTGTTCTCTGATTGGTTACGCATTTTTAGCTTCACAGAATGTAGAAACAATTCAAACTACAAAATTCAATGCAGCGAAAACCACGAGAAAAAAGGAAGTTGTCAGTTGCTAGATGAAACTGTTCAGGCATACTGTTCACTTTCTGTTTGCACGAAAAATAGCCTTAATGCGAGCTGATAGGAGATGAATACGCTCACGCAAGGGTCAATTTTTTATTTATCCAAATTGGAAAGATTGCTGATTTTTTTAGCCAAATATAAATTGTTTAGCAAAATTTTTAAAACAAACAATAACTGATAAAAATGAATGCAAAATGGAAATTTTTAAATTTTTATTTGGCAAGAGGTTTATATTGCGCAATTCAAACTTAATCATCAAAGGCGCAGAGTGGACTAGATGTTGCACATTCGATAACTTTCTTCTCTCCTAAGAGTCACGTCATGTCTGATGCAGCTACTACATTAGCGCATATCCTTCTGTCCACGACAAGGGTCTTGTAAGAACCAGTACACTAGGGTAATCCCCAACTGATGTACTGGGTTCTTTGTAGTCCACATGAGCCATTTGTGTACACTGGGCCTACGGTTTATAGTCGTTATCGAGAAGACTTGTTCCACCAGCAGAACCATGGTGCGAGCGGGCTTCGAACCCGTGCTCTTGTTTTGCTATAGTTCACGGTTCGCCTGCTTTAACCGCTCGGCCATGCAACTCGTACACAAGAATTCAAGTAGGCATTGGCGACTTTACGAATGGTTTGATTGAGCATAGGAAATAGAAAAATCAAATAACACACTCAACTTGAATAGTAGAAGTTGAAGGTTACATTCGTAGGCCTAAAGGGGTCGTAGGTTTAAATCTCTCAATAAAGGCTCTTGATTACCATCATGGAAGTATTTAATTAGGTTGAAGAAGATACTGTAGCAGGTCAAGTAATCTAATATCGTCAATGATAACAACATGAATTTCATTATGAATATAAATCGTTATTAGTTGAGATTTTTTGACAGTCTTTCATAAAAAATATATTGAATGTGAAAAAGAAATTGACAGGTGACGTAGTGCTGTGATGTGTTTAAGATATATTGGCACAAAAGAATATTAACTCCAGCAAATTTTCAACGTTAAATTTATTTCTAGGAATAAAATATAAATATAATTTTAGTTACTTTTGACTAAGCAAACAGAATTTCATTTTTGCCACTACTATTAAAAACATTTGATACAGCATGGCTATGCTCACACTAGGGTCAATTTTTTTCTTAGCCAAACTGCTTAAAGATTGTTGATTGTTTTAGCCAAATTATAAATTCTTTAGCAAAATTGTTAAAAACCATAAAAATGGCTGCAAAATGGACAGTTTTAGAGTCTGTTTTTACACATTTCATATCATCCATTTTGTGTGTGTACACGCATTATATGAACATCAGAAAAAAATTATAAAAAATTGATGTCATTGATCACTTGGAATTTCCTAGGACAATAGCAGTCACTGTACTATTCCCCGTCAAAATAGAAGGCGTATGTTAGGTGTCACCACAAAATGAGTCGTGTTGTACAGAAAACCAAAATTGAGTTATAGTCGTATTTGGATAGAAGAGGTTATAACCAGAGAAAAATCAAAACATAGGTGCATATGAAAACACACTTTGGAGAAAATCTACTTTAAAGATAATCAACTGTTGACTTCCTGTTTTCCATTGATTTTGAAAAACAGCCTTTACAAAATGGAGGTCAAAAACATGTTTACTGTAAATAAACCTAAACTGGAAGTTTGTAATCATAAAATTGAATTCTTAAGCTTAACAAACCAACAGGAATCTCATTTTTGAGAAAGAAATTACGACTTTTTGGGTGTGTTCAGATTTAAGGCTTAAGCGGAGCTTAGCGTAAGCGAGGCGCAAGCTAATTTGCGGCGTAACGACCAAGGTGTTCGGACACAAGGCGTAGCTAAAGTCATAAGCAATTTTAAAATTGCCGCCAGTGGCTTTTTCTACGACCAGTGAGCCGTAATTGATTGGCCAATGCAGACCGATCGTAAATTGTGATTGGACAATGCGTAGCACAAGGACAAAACCATTCAGGTGTACGAGGCGTAGCTCCGTAGCTTATGCTCACCAGGTTCATGCTTCCAGTGGTAAAATTTCAATCACAGAAATTAGTTTAGATTCTTGCGAGAATCCTAGAATTCCACGCTTTTTTGTTCGGTAGTTCACTTGTATATTTCTTTTACCATACATTTTCACAAAAATGTATGGTATGTGTCTCTTTATTAGTTGTAAAGCTTAATAGTATCAGTAGTTCTCAAAAAATCCACATCACTGGTTAGCAGAACTATGAGTTGAATGAGTTTCAACATCATGATCAACACTGCAGTGATAAGATACATAAACAAACAAAATGGCAGTTCCCATCAGAAAAATGCACATTCATGCATGTACTGTACAAATTCTGATATGAAAATGGCCATAAAAATGTGGATGATGTTACGTTTTTGAGCCAAACTTTGCGAGAATCCAAGATGATTCTCCTCATATGAGGTTTAGGAGAATCCTTGCGGGAATGGATTCTCGCCGAAATTTTAACCCTGCGCTTCCACTGTAATTTTTCAGGATGTAAAAGCCACATTGCATGGGTTTCACATTTTAAAGTTTGTAGATTTTGCAGGTAATGTTTTGGAAGAGTAAATTAAGATATTTAAAATAATCAGAATGTACATTGGACAAAAATAAATGTAAAAAAAAAACAATGTGGGCAAACCTTTACTGTGGTGGGACTCAAACCTTTGAACGGTCATGTTAAATGATGTCTTAACCAACCACACCACTCAAACGCGTGATGATATTGACAAAATTTTACACTATTTCATAAAATGTGTTTTTTGTTTTATAGATCTAGGAGACGCCCTGGTGTGTTACTTAAAAAAGGCTGATGACCGTTGTTGGAAGTCGGTTTTAATTTATATATAAAACATTTCCGTTCAAAACTGGCGATGCTGGACACAAGTTGTGGTCGCACCAACAACAACAAGAAGAGTGCGGTTATAAGGTCTGCTTCGCATGGACCTAAAAATAAAGACTGATGTCTTAATGTCACTGCCACCCACACCTGCAAAACCCCCGGATCCATGCTTGTATTAAGATGCAATATTGAATCTATTATCAAATAATGGTTTCTTGTTTAAACCATGTTACTTGCTACTGACCTGAAAACTATTAAAATCGAAAGAAACTAAAAGAATGATTGTATTTCCATCTCTGAGAATAGACAATTTAAAGGCCTGGGAATTGAGTGTGGAAGTTGTATTTGAATAGTATTTTATTACAAGTCATGATTAGTGCAAGTTTCAGTAGCACAATGTAGAACTCGATTACTTCAGTTCTAATTTTAATAACCAATTAGACGAGTATTTGGTTTCTTTGAAAAAAATAAAACTAACTTGTATTCATTTTGCTAATATTATGAACAAAGCTGAGTCTAATGAAGTTGCCAAATCTTATACCAAAATTTGCTTTGACAAAATATTTTTAGACCAAATTATTCAAATGAATTTTCCCTTTGAAAAAACAATAACACCCTCCAACTAAGGGTAACATGGTAGATAATGGTAGTGAAAAGATATAATAAAAAACTACAAAACTATAAAAACTACCATTAACTCATAACATAACATTATTATCCTATTATGGCCAAAACCCATATAAATTTCTCAATTAACACAAGCTCCCCAATAAAAGTACATAGGAAAATACAGTTATTAATAGACCTTCAGACTAATTAAAACAGATAACACAACAATCACTTATGACCTTAAGGTACCAATAACACTACTAGACAAGCCTGGGAATTAAGTGTGGATGTTGCCTTTGAATTAGTATATTATTTCAGGTCATGATCAACAATAGTAATTTAGTAACGTAATCTTCGTGTCTGAAACAGGTGTATATTGTCTAATCACCTGCAATAATGCAATCAAGCAGAATTTATTAATTAAACACTTATTTATACATGTCTGTCTGTCTCCAATTTTGCATACCCCATGGTACCAAAGGTAACCTGTACAAATCAATATTTTGCACCAACATATCCATCTTGTTAACACGTTGACTGCCAGACCCCATTTCCTGTTTCATTCCCGCGTGCCAGAACAGGTTTACATGTACAAATATAGCTTTTTATAGTTTTATTTAGTTACATATCATCAAAATAGCGTGCCTAATATATTGGCGGAAAAATATTTGGTGACGAGTATACTTGTCATTTGCACTGGGAAAGAAATGTTCTTGCCTACGCAAGTGGTAAGTGTACTCGCCTGCATTGGAAATACGAATGTATGTACAAAGGGTGCCACCACACTTTGTAATCTTTTAAACTGCCTGCAATAAAACACAACAAAAAAACGGAAGTTCTTTCAATATTGTCTTCCCTGAACTACCCCTGAAGAGGCTTAAGTTTACAATGTACGCATGTCATCAGCAACGTTATAAAGGTACACAAATTTTTTTGAGTATACTCGTCACTGGTGCACACAGCAACACCCGGCGGGTGGCTTGTATACTCGTCGCTGGCAGTAAACATGTTAAATCTTGGCTCAATCCCAAGTTTTCTCATTGAATTTATTTCTGTCTCTTCAGTTTTCTTTTATTTATCTGCACTCGGGACTTGGCTTTTATTAGTGAGAGTTACTCAATGCTAACAAAATGAAGAGTTGTGAGAAGTAGCTTGAACTCACTAGAGCAAGGTTAAAGCGAGAGAACTGAATCATCTGTGAAGTATACACAACCTCATATAATTTTACGCCAGTAGCTCAAATATATTCTTTGTTACTGAAACTTGCATCTAACGGCAGATGGAATTACAAAAACTAAATATGGTTGAACTGACTTGTGACCTTGACGATGATACCATTACCATCTTGGTGTATAAACTTAAAGGAATAAATATTTACAAGAGCAGTACTGAAGAAGAAACGAGTTCTAAAACGGTAGTAGTAGTAGTTTTAATCAAAATTTACATTTGAAAATGAAGTCTTCTCAAAAGCAATCTCATTTTAAAAATCATGGAATACTCATTTTCTTTTCAATACCACATTTTGCAATCTTTTCAGATAAATTTGAGCATTTGAAAATTAAAGTCAATTGTTTTCAGCATAAACCAGAGTTAACTATGTAACAACATATATTTCATCCAAATTTGCCTTTGGAAATGTGTGTTCTTCTCAAAAGCCATTAAATCTAGTTAACACTCAGTACCTGCCTTTGGATCTTTTATTTGTTTTGAAAAATTAAATGGACAATTTTGTTGATTTTACACTCAGCTTAATTATAACGTCAACATGTTTTTAACCAGGTTTCACTCTAACCTCTGTTCGAATAAGTTTAACTGCTAGATACTAAAATTAGCATGCATTTTAAACTGTAATTAGTTGAAAGTAAACACATTTATAACAAAACAAACATTGATTGAGTGGTAGGGAGAAAATAAGCCAGGTCTGTTAAGGTATTTCATACTAAATCCTATAGTTATTATATTAATCGTTGTATATAGCATTAACGAATGAGAATAGAATTAACATCCATTAGGGTTCATAGCATCGGAGGTGTGTGGGAGTCACAGGAGGCAAGTGGGAGTAATTGACATCAATATTGATGCTTTAGCGACATGACGACACACTGGATGGTGTCAACATCTCAACAATGCAACTTGTTGGTGCAATACTAAGCCCTGATGTGACACTATATGATGAATGCTCAACACTCTCTCCACACAACTGACATCACTACCAATGCCTAGCCACATGATGACACACTGGATGGTGTCAACATCTCAACAATGCAACTTGTTGGTGCAATGATAAGCTTTGTTGTGACACTATATGATGGATGTTCAACACCCTCTTCACACAACTGAAATCACTACCAATGATCAGCCACACAATGACACACTGGATGGTGCCAACATCTCAAAACAATGCAACTTGTTGTTGGTACAATGCTACGTTCTGATGTGAAACATATGGCAATGCTCAATCCCCTCTCTCCACACAATTGATATCACTACCAATGCCTAGCCACACAATGACACACTGGATGGTGTCAACATCTCAACAATGCAACTTGTTTTTTGAACAGTACTATGCTTTGATGTGAAACCATATAGAAATGCTCAATCCCCTCTCTCCACACAATTGATATCACTACCAATGCATAGCCACAAAATCACACTGGATGGTGCCAACATCTCAACAATGCAACTTGTTGGTACAATGCTAAACTTAATGTGAGACTATCTGACAGATGCTTAACATCCTGTTTACACAACTGATATCACTACCAATGCCTAGCATTACAATCACACACTGGATGGTGTTAACATCTCAACAATGCAAATTGTTGGTACAATGCTAAAATTTAATTTGAGACCATCTGACAGATGCTTAACCTCCACTCCACACAATTGATATAACTACCAATGTTTAGCCACACAATGACACACTGGATGGTGTCAACATCTCAACAATGCAACTTGATGGTGCAATGCTAAGCTTTGATGTGACACCATTGCTCAACATCCTCTCCACAAAACTGACATCACTGCCAATGATCAGCCACACTATGACACACTGGATGGTCTCATCATCTCAACAATGCAACATGTTGCTGGTACAATGCTAAATTTTGATGTGAAACACATGGCGATGCTCAACCCCCTCCCCATACAATTGGTATCACTACCAATGCCTAGCCACACAATCACACACTGGATGGTGTCAAAATCTCAACAATGCAAATTGTTGTTGGTACAATGCTAAGCTTGGATGTCAAACCATTATTATGGATTTTCAACCTCTCTCCACATATCTGACATCACTATCAATGGTTAGTCATGGTGTCAACATCTGAACAATGAAATTTGTTTTGGTACAATGCTAAGCTTTCATGCGAGCCCATACGATGTATGCACATCCCCTCTCCACGCAACTGGTATAACTTTCAATGCTTAGCCCAATGATGACATTCCTTGTCCTAGTGCCATCATTTCAAATGAGATTTTATCAAAGGTGCAATGACTAGTATTTGATGTGAGGCCATATGATGTAGCATTCTCTCATGAAACACCTAAGCCAGATGTGATGACACAGTCTTGGTGTTACAATATCACGTTATGGCATAATAAAAGTTAGCTGAAAGGGCCACATTAACTATTGCCACTGACGCTTCAATAACATCGCCATTTCTCTATAATCACCAAACAAATTTACCTACCAACCAACTTTTCAAGCCTTATTTCATCAAGATTTTGGGTATAAACATTCTCCAACATTACAGCGTGGATTAGCATGTATCTGTGTGATAAGTTGAGCATTATATATTTTAATATTTCTATTAATCTCATTTTTATTATTTTGTATTTAATATTTTACTTTTATGT
>JAOTQE010109579.1:0-12954 GCA_025631205.1 Nesometra sesokonis
GCAGTTGTAGTTTTTAAAATTGATTTGATTGGATGATATTTTATCGGATAATCCAAAATTCCTGCGGAAACACGGCCAATGATACCCTTTAATTCAGTTTTAATAGGAAAAAGGATATGGAACCAGCGACCATCGATTATGATAAATTTTATGCACAATAAGAATGTGTAGCCTATCTGAACAAACATTTACCAAAGACTTGGACACGTTCATAAATCCATTAAATTAAATTCTATGAAGACGTGACTACCAATAATTGCGACTTATAGCATTACAATTTAAGCTGACTACTTAGGCTACTCGTGTACTTAAGAAAGATAGAAGGTTCATCCAACTTTACGTAGCCTGGATTTCATTCACCTAAAGCTTTTCGCTTAACATGAAATCTTGTATTTCATTGGAAACATTCACTTTAGGTCAGAAGAATTGACGTGAAACTCAAACTGAGGACTAAATCCACAGGAATCACGCGAAATCGTTGTTTACAACGTAACGGGGACTGACTCGAAATTGAAGCTGGTAACGCAAGTCACATGCCGAATGACGCGAAATTCAAGCTGGCGACGCAACTCGAGCTATTGACATGTCATTTATCGAAACATAACGAACCTTTCATAATTGCTTCCTTAACTATTAGATGATTTTCACATTTCGTTGGAAGTAATCGTTCGAGTTTTGTCAGTTTCAAATACACGGTAAAGTTTTATATCACAAGTAGAAAAATTACAGATAGTATTGTCAAAAGAAAATTAATGTAATTGAGATTTCTCTTATAAGCTCAAACGTTACAAAATAGTTGCCATCAATGACGCGATTAAAGTCAAGTAAAATCTAATGAGTATTCGTTCTTATTATCATTTGTAAAATTATGTTGCATTTTAAAGCAGAATTTCATAAATATTAGTATTTGCTGTCGCCTACAATTGTCACGGCAACATTAAAAGAGTCACGGCAACAGTAAGCCATTATCACCATGTCCACAACTACCAGTACTGTTTACCAGTACTAGTAATGCTTTCGTTGCTGCTAGTACTATATTGCTTCTGTTCTTGCTGTTACTATTAATAGCTTTTGTTTCTGCTACTGCTATGCTGCTGCTACTCCAGAAATGGATAGTGTACTGCTGTCACTCTTTTAGCTGCTCCTGGATATAATCAGTGTTACGGAAGATACTCATGATACTACTGCTGCTGCCACTGCTTACTGCTGCATCGTTAGGTCTGCTACTTTTGTTGCTTCTACTATTGTATTGCAATTAAATTGCTATTGATAATGCTACTGTATTTCACAAGATGACTATTACAACTACTACTGATGGTGTTGCTACGTAGTAATTCTACTGAACCAGTACTGCTACTGCTCCTGATACTGCTGCTGTTCCTGATACTGTTACAGCTCCTGATACTGCTGCTGTTCCTGATACTGCTGCTGTTCCTGATACTGCTACTGTTCCTGATACTGATGCTGTTAGTTAATACTGCTGCTGCTCGTGATACTGCTGCTGTTCCTGATACTGCTGCTGTTCCTGATACTGCTACGGTTCCTTATACTGCTGCTGTTACTTACTACTGCTGCTTCTCCCGATACTGCTGCTGTTCCTTATACTGCTGCTGTTCCTAATATTACTACTGCTCCTGATACTGATGCTACTATACCGCTATTGTTCCTGATACTGTTGCTGTTCCTGATACTGCTACTGCTCCTGATACTGATGCTACGAATACCTCTGCTTTTCCCGATACTGCTGCTTTTCCTGATACTGCTGACGGTTACTTATATTGCTGTTGTTCCTGATACTGCTGCTGTTGCTCCTGATACTGTTGCTGTTCCTGGTAATTCTGCTGTTCCTGATACTGCTGCTGTTCTTGATACACCTGCTGTTCTTGATACTCCTGCTGTTCCTGATACTCCTGCTATTCCCGATACTGCTGCTGCTCCTGATACTGATGCTACTAATACTGCTGCTGTTTCTGATATTGCAGCTGTTCCTGATACTGCAATTGTTCCTGATACTCCTGCTGTGCTGATACTGCAGCTACTCCCGATACTGCTGCTGCTTCCTATGTTGTTGCTGCTCCCGATGATGTTACTACATCTGATACTGCTGTTGCTCCCGACACCGATGCTTTTGATAATACTGTTGCTTTTTTCTGATACAGCTACTGCTTATGATAGATGCTGCTACTTCTTCGTGATACTGCTGGTAATGGTTCTGATGCTGCCCCAGGCCTAATGCTACTTCTCATAACATTGCTACTGAAACTGATACTTCTGTTCTGGGTATTCTGATGCTTCTTATAACGGTGTTTCTGATACGGTTGCCGCTTCTGATACTGTTATTTCTGCTCAGAATATTACTGCTCTCTTTGAGACAGCTACCTCTGCTGATGGTGCTGATATTGCTTCTGATATTCCTGTTGATTTTGCTTCTGTCACTGCTGATACTACTGTAGGCCCTCTGCTCCGGATCCTGTTATTGCTCGGTCTTACTCTGTTGGCTGGTACTGCTAAATCTGCCTTTGATTGATACTACTGATTATTTCTGATTCTAATATTGATACTGCGTTGGTACTTTTGCTTCTGATAGTACTCCTGCTATTTCTGCTTCTATTGATCCTGATACTACCGTTACTGCTGCTATTTCTGATTCAAATGCAACAAATTCTGCTTCTGATGCTCCTGATACTACACTGCTGCTTCTGATACTGATACTACTGTTGATACATCTACTCCGAATAGTACTCTTGCTACCTCTGCTTATTTTACTCCTGATACTACCGCTACTGTTTCTGATTCTGACACAGTTGCTACTACTTCTGCTTTTGCTGCTCCTGATATTACCATTGCTGCTTCTGATACAGTTATTCTTTATACTGCTGCTGCTTGTGATACTGATGCTGCCGTTGGTAGTTTTGCGTATGCTGCCCCCGATACTACTGTTTCTGATACGGTTACATTCCACGTGCTGATACTGCTGCTGCCGGTGATACTACAGACTGGTTCTGATGCCACAGTATTGCTACTCCATATGGTTCTGATTATGATACTATTACTGCTAATTCTGCTACTTCTACTTCTAATTTTTCCTTTGGTTTTTCATTTTCAATTTCAATCATTCGAACCGAAAAGGTATGTTGTATTCATAAATATGCTCACCAATATTTTATACGATTGTAAATTTACATGGTGATACGACATTTATTTTCACCACTATGTATTTATAAGATATTGATTTTGAAATAAACTTATTGAAATAGAATAGAAATAATGCAGCTACTCCTAACAGGGAGGTGTAATTTTATTTTATTTTTTACACCTCTCTGCTCCTAATAGGCCTACTACTTCTCCAGATACAGCTACTGCTGATCTTACTATTATTACTTCTACTACACCCCTGCTGTATGTATGCAAGCGTAAGTAAACATATTAGCAAAATCCTGTTATGATAGCTAATTAAGAAACATTCGACGAAAATATGACGTCATTGATAAGTTGAATATTAATGAAAATTAAAAATTTACAAACACGAGTATGAGGATAATTGGATTATCTGGTCAACTGTTCAATCGAACATGATGTCATAATTAATGGCGATCATGATTGTTGTTGATTAACTCAAGAATATAACTCTAGAATATTCAGAAGCTGTAAAACTACTAGGCCTACTAATTAAAAAAATACTGATAACTTGATATGCCTGGCTCTAGTATAAGGATGCATTCTTGTATTAAGTGGGTCCTATAGAGCGCCTACAAAATCGTGTAGAGGTGTATTCCTGTATTGAGTGGGTCCTATAGAGCCCATCGTGCGTGAATTTAGTTGCTTTGAAATTGTTTTGAAATCTATTTGTTCCAAATCTTAGTTTTGTTTCGCCTGATAATTAAGTTTAGTCTGTATAACAATAGTTAATTGATACAAGTCTTCAGGCCCTTTCGAGTATAAAATACGTTTTATACTATCAGGCGTCCTCTCTGATGAATTTGATTGCTGTGAAATTTGTTTGAAACCTTCATCCACCATCAAAATTGAAAGGATATATAAACACTTTAATGCAAAGTCCATGGAATCTGAATCATCTTTCTTGTTAGTTTAAATATTAAAATCAATGAGATTATTAATCATAGGAAACCCTAAACCAATCATGCATTTTATAGAGTAAATATTAACTGGTAAATTAAGTAAGATTATTTTAAAAGATTATAATCACATCTAAATTCACGGGAATGGCGTCCTTACCCCGTGATGCATAGTTAGTGTATGCGGGTCATTAGAACCGTTATCGGAGTGACGTTCGTAGGCCTACCCTGTAATGCATAGTTGTTACTTTCTTGAGAGTATAATTCTTGTACCATCGAATTTCCATTTGGACAAAAATAAAATAATGTAGATACATCTTATCATATCGTATTGTTAACATTTTAACCTCTTAATTAATGACTTACCGAATAATTTCACAATCTCTATTGTATGCTGACGAGTTGAATTAGAGTTAACAGGTATTATATACATGGCGCTAAAATTATCCAAACGGATTTGGATGTTCTGTACAGTAGGTGTAAAACCTGGGAAGTGTCACTTAACCTAATGCAGGAGTTTAAAAATCGTCCGTATTTATCTTTCCCTTATAAGATTGATTGTTATACTTCATCTATTATGGATCCAAAGTTGCCATTTAATGAGCATTTTAAACAAGTTTGTTGTAAATGTGAACGTTGTGCCTTACCAAACGTGCTGGAAAATAAAACGTTAATCTGTATTGCTCACTTGTTAAACCCATATCATTTGTTTCTGTAAGTTTAATTTTGCCTAATACACTTTTATCAACAATTAATACGATCAAAAACAATTTATTAGATTTGTTTCTCATGCACGCAATATCCCATCCACTTCAATTGACTTCCCAACATTTGAGTTTTATATTAAATTACATTGACTAAGATTTCTTTTATAATTGTACTACTAAAGGCGTGTACCGTCCTCACAATTAAAACATATCTTTCAAGTCTACTGTATCTATTTTAATTTTCATTTTTTAGATTTAAAAATTCCACCAAACAAAGCTTTATTTTTAGGTTACTGAAGTTGTATAACTTGATTATTGCTAAAAATAATTATATTGGTATATTTTATGATTTGTTTTTATTGTAAAAGTTAAGTTATATTCTTAAATTTATACTGAATATGCATGTAATTGACCTGTTTGTAATGTTATTTACTGTAGTGTAATGTTGTTCCATTCAATAAATGGCGGGTTTTCCTGTTGCTGGAGGTGAATTAACAAAAAATAAAAATAAATTAGGCATATAGCTAAACAATCACATGGAATCTAATCCAGTTATTCTTGTAATAATTTACATAACTTTCTAATGGGTTTGTACACCTAATGTTTCTAATATATACAAAGATGCAAGTTATTAAATATTGCATATCTTCAATGATATTTTAACCTATGATTATATAAAAAAGTAGAATTTAAGATATTGATAATATACATCTTCTACATTATCAAAGAGTTTTACTTAATTTGATATGTTCAGAGTAACATAATTCGAATAAAATATATTTTCTTCTTAGATTGTGTAATATTATAAGAGATATGATCAAATTCCATAGGTTAATTTCCAAGAAAATGCTATGTAACGTACGGCAACATATTGGATAAACGGTAAGATACCATATTACTTTAAATCTACCACTTTAATTAAATATTAGGGGATTGAGCAAGATGTCATAAGTTCAGTTTAATCAATTTTCTTTATTAAAAATACATCAATTGTTGAAATACATGGTTATTTAGAATTAAAGTTGTTTAAAAGATAAAATATTGGAAAATAAAAAGAAAAAATCATCATCAAGCAATAGGTATAATATTATAAACATATACAACATGAATACTAATAATTTTATATGTGCGTCATTACCGAAGTTGTTTTAAATGGCTATACCGTATAATCAGAATGTGTCTTATAAAATGTCTGCCGTATTGTAAGCAATCGTTTTTACAAATCTTTTTTATCTTTTATTTATTTAAAATGATATTTTAATAATTTAAACAATTTTAAACTTAGTTTTTAATTCAACTTCATAACTTTAAGTAAGTCGCATTATTTTTAAGTCGAATGTATTTTTATGCCATTTTGGTGTGTTCCATAATAAATAATAATCTCTAAGTTGGCTTTTTCAATTTTTTTAATGCCACTTTAGATTCGACTTCGACAAGTTTAATTGTATTGAAATCACTGAGTTGCCACTGTTTCAAAAGTGTAGATTGAAATATTATTATTATTATTATTATTATTATTATTGTTATTATAATTATTGTTATTATAATTATTATTATTATTATTATTATTATTATTGTTATTATAATTATTATTATTATTATTATTATTATTATTATTAACATTATTATTATTAACATTATTATTATTATTATTATTATTAACATTATTATTATTATTAACATTATTATTATTATTATTAGATGCGTCTTGTCTTCAACTATGTCACCAACTGACTCATTGACCAAATAAGATGATCATCGCACTTTAATACGAAACTGCCCGCTAATTCCAATGGAATCGAACAACCGACAGGGTGAAGTATAGAGTTTTACTAACTAAAATATAATATTCATTCATTATTATTCAATTATGTATTATCGGCTCAATAATTTGTAGAGTATTGAACCCATTGAATCAATATTGAACAATTCATGTATCATTGCAAGCTGAGAGGCCTGAGTGGAAAAAAGGATTAGGCAAATTGTGTTTACTTAAGTACTAGGTAATTGGTTATGTCATGATCTATTTTCTGTATTGATATTAACTATTGGCTGCATTACTTTTTTTTTATAAATAAAAATAATTTTCTTATAATTGCGTTACCTAGTGTTATCCTAAAGCTCACCATTTTAGCAAACGGCTGAACAGTTCACTTCACATATAAAACAAAATACAGACATTAAATCAGTCACATGACCTGAGTTTTTTTTAATTGAATTTATCATATTAGGGGGTGTTACTTAATTTTTTAGACTTTGAATAACAATTAAAATATTGTATTCCCATTCGGTGATACGTAAAATTATTGTACTTGCTTTGGCAAACTTGTCCTTGACTCCTTCAATATTTTGTCACATCTCATACAATGTTTTTCGGTATCCTCTAAAATGTATTAATATTATGATAATTGATTACTATTTGTATCACTAGTATTATAACATGTTAGTGGTATAACACTAATAACTAAGTGAATACGCATTCCCAATCATACCTTTCTAAAAGTGAGTCCCATTTATTTAAGTAAGTATCGTATTTTCCATTATTTCTAAGAATCTATTCTTCTTGCTTTACGTGATATTTAACATGATGATGTTAGGCATTTTAACTCCCATTTTTTATAAATATATATACATAATAACAAAATTGTTAGTGTTTTCAGTGAAAAACTCCAAATATGCACAATTCAGAACTTATAACTATATTTATATTTAACTTTATATTTTATAATGCGGAAGTCTAAAAAAATATGCAATAAAGTTGTCCTCAAGAGGCGCATAATGTCAAGGTGACATTCCATTTCTAAACAAAAAAATAAGATGTTACCTAATATTGTTTTGTACAATTTTGTACTGAAACCAAATTAGTTTTATTGATTTGGTAAACACAAAAGACATCTTATTAATGATTTCCCTTTCCTTATCGGTGTACGTGGTTCCAGCACTAGTTCCCATTTATGTTTGGCTTTAGATTATTGTTTATTTTAGCGTTGATTATTTTATTATAAATTAGCCTTGAAGTTGACCATTTTTATTTGCAATAAGAAAATTAAAATAAATCGGCAATATAGGGTTGTTCAATTGAGAATTTAACAGAAGTAATTGTTTTGAGAAAGTAAATAGTGAGGTTTCGCAAACTTACGAAATACGAAAACGAAAACGGATACGTCACACTCCAATTTTTGAAAATTCTTAAATGTGTTCAAAAATATATCAAATTTTCTACAATGAATTGTTGATGATCGTCGTAAAATACTGACCAACTGTGATAGATATTTAAGGTGTTCTATTCAAATGTTACAAGAATGTATGACGTATCCGTTTTCGTATTCGAATTTCGTAAAGCTGCGAAACCTCACTATTCTTTAATTGTAATTTTTACCCCCTCATTAATCAAGAAATTAATTTTAACCTTATATATTTTGCGAAATTGTTTAAATGAAAGGAAACCGTTTTGATTGAGTAGATCATTAAAGAAATTATTATCAATCCAATTTTTGTAATAAATACTCTCTCCTCCAATTTTAATATCGCCATTAAACCATGGAATACGTATATACAGATCCGACGGACGGTGGACATTTAACGAAATTACACCAGGCCTTTAGGACATCTATCAAAAAGCATTATAAATGCATCCTTTGCTTAATTTTTATGAACCCCTTTCTATAAGCCACACTTTAGGGATATTGTGGTTGCTATTGGAATTTTCTATTTCTATCCTCCTGTCGGTGGAAGTTATCATATGTTTAACCCAAGTGATCTTTAAGGATTGATATCTACCATTCGTAAACCTCCGAATTTAATTTTTTTTTTAAATTAGTGGTCTCTAGATATTAATAATATGTGACATTTATATAGCGCTTATTGCCAAGGCCTCTAAGGCGCTTCACAATTATTACCACCAGTCATTGGAACAAACACCTATGGAATACAATCCATTCTATAATGTTGCAGCCGTAATCAGCGCATATGGCATTTGTACCTCCCAGGTACCCACTTATACTCCTGGGTGGAGAGAGGCAACGTGGATGAAGTATCTTGCCTAGGAATACAAACAGCTGACTGAGTCTTGAACCACCGACCTCGTGATTGGAAGCCCGAAACGCCACCGCTGCGCCAACTGCTTCTATATACCTTTCCATACGAATTTATACAAGTCAGAATTAATTAATTTCTTAATATTTTTAAGAGGATCTTGCAATGTTAGGATAAGATGGGTGGTGAGTTTAGGTAACAGTAATGATTTAACGACCATAACCCATCCAATAACAAGTTCCTCTTTGACCAAAGCTTCATAGTGTTTTCAAGTGATATTAAAGTTGTTTCGTAATTCAATTCTACCATGTACTAAAATTTGTACTGAACAAAATTCCTAATAACTTAAAAGTTGCACCTGGTTTAATCCACGTAATATTGTAGTCATCTTGTCGATTTTTAAATAAGCCCACCCAAACAGCATTGTTTTATTTACATTTACTTTTAGTCCAGAAAATATCGAAAAATTATTAATAGCTTTAGTCATTGATTTTTTTTTACCATAAAAAAACAATACAGTGTCGTCTGCTTATTGTGACATTTTCAATTGATATGCCTTTAATGTGTTTATTTTCTGAGATAATTATGGACAAAATATCGGCGCAGAGAAGAAATAGGGGTTAAGCCCGTCTCCCTGTCTACACTCCCTTTCAATAGGGAAGGATTTGGAGATGAAACCGTTAATCAATATAGAGAATGAGGCATCTTTATTTAAGAATTTCACCCACTTTTGAACAACAATATCCTTAGTATCAGTAATTTAAGTTGAAATAAAAAACGGTATTACACTCCTCATATAGGCCTACACTTATCTTCCCAACTCTTCATGTAGGTTGCTGATGCTCATAAGCCTACAAAGTGAAAACATGATTGCGTAAATAATTCTGTGCAACCTTTATACATTTCAATTGTTTGTTTAAATGCTATGGAGAAGCATATTCAACACATAATTGTATATCCATTCTACAAAATTGTGGACATAGGCCTATCATGGAAAAACACAAAGTTCTCGCAAAGAAAGTTATTTGAGAAATAAGCAACAACAGGAAATATAAACAAATTCTCCCCTAATTTTAAAGTTCATAACAAGGGTATCATAATTCCAATATTTGCAATTTATGGGTTTTTCCAATGACATGGCTCATTTCGTTTTAATGAAAGCAAAAACTTGTTAAACAATTATTTTACTTTAGATTCTAGAGGGCGTCATCACGAATGTTTTTCACAGAGTAATGTATTGTAATGATACCGAGGTACCGTAATTAATATCGCTATAGAAACATAGGAACAATAGGGAGGTTTTGCGAATTCACGAAATACGAAAACTAAATCGTCATAAAAAAATCTTGCAACATTTGAATTGAAAACCTTAAATGTCCGCAGTGTCACAGTTGGTCAGTACGACGATCATCAACAATTCGTAGGCAGAAAATTAAAAAATGGAAGCGTGACGTATCCGTTTTCGTTAATGTTTCGTAAATTTGCGAAACCTCACTATTGTCAAAAGTATTCTACTACAGTTACTGCAGTAATCTATTGCTAAGTCTTACTGCAATAATTCAGTTCCATTATGTTTTATATGGTGATTGTATTGACACACAAGCCCACGCCTCGACATCAGTAATTCAGCTAGCAACTGCAGCGTGATAATTCTGATCATGGTCCCTAAGCAAAAATGGTGGTGAAGTAAAAATGACGATTTATATTTTTCTTCACTCTAGTTAAACTTCAGGCATTTACTTTAATTATATAGTAAAAGAATTTTATTATCTACCTATTCAGGAAAAACGATACAGAATAAACAGTATTGTTCTGAAAAAACAAGTCTAGTTGTTGAAACGTACAATGTGATTACGTACCATTATGCATAGAAGCTCAGAAGTTCCTCTTGGTCTGTCTGCATTTATTAGTAAAATATCATTTGTTTCTCGTTTATATTAGTCTACATTGATCCTAGAAAACGACAAAAAAAAATCGATTTAAGCAACCTTAGGCCTATCTGTTTTGTATTCATGTTAGAGTATAATACTTCTTCAAAGGGAGAATTCACGTTGTGCATTTTCTAGATTGTACTTTACTTAAACTCATCTTATTACGTATTCAGTGATTGCATTTTTTAAATATTAAAATGACCTTCATGCATAGGCCAACCGATGGTTATTTGCATAGTTTTATTTAGCAAAAAGCAAGTAGGAAGAAAAACCGTGTTTTTGTGAACGCTGTCTAGGGGCAGATTATGCGTGCGCATGACACCAAAGGCCCGGTCACACCGCCCGAACTTTGTTGGAGCGTTCCTTGAACGGTAGGGAGATGATTTTTTTTTCACCGCTTCAGAAACGCTTCAGCAAAGTTCTTGCAATGTGACCGGGTCTTAAAGGCCCGGTCAGGCCCATTCGCACCTCTTCCTTACCGTTCAAGGAGTTGAACGCTCAAACAAAGTTCGCACGGTGTGACCGGGCCTTAACTACGGAGCAGTAGTTTTAGCAGGGATGGTTTTAGTACCGGTACCAGGGAAAGTTGGACCCTCCGGAGTCAGTCAATCAAGCTAGTTTATTAGTTGTATCCTGACGTAATAATTATCAGGATTAAAGATATGGGTTAATAATGTCAATCATTTTCTTTGAACTTTATTTCCCATCACACACATACACACCCGCAAACACCCATAAAACTGATAAACTGTAAACAATTGCGGAGTTCTCCCATTTTTTCATCGTGATGTAGCCTACACGACAATATTGACCCATTCATAATTTTCTTCTTTTCAGGGCTCCATTTATTGCTAGATTAATAGAGTATCCACTCTAGCTTCGCTACGTATAACTCTATGGTTATTTGCCATTCTGAGAATTCTTTGAAAGAATACAAGGTTATTCATATTGTTCATTTCTCCGGCGGCTAAAAGTGAGCAATAATTACATTTGAAAATTTATTTCGGGATCAATTTATGTTGGCTCTGGCTGCCCTATGAATATTTGCCAAAGATTCTAAAATTAATATAAATGTGTGATGTTAAATATCAGATGCATTTACTTTGCCTTTTCCTCGTCCAGCGGTGAAACAAGGTATATTTTAACCATTATATTTTATATTTGTTAAAAACATAATGGAATCAAAGGAAACCCTGGAATGACTGGAGTCAATCTGATTTGTTTTGTTTTTTCTAATGTAAAATGTGAAATTTATTGTAAAATTATTTAATTAATTTCAAAGCTCAAGTTAATAAATGGCATGTCACTTTGAAGTGAGCAAGTATACAAAGATAAATTCACACTATTTCCGATCGGGTAGGCGTGTTCCAAAATTTAAAACCAACCGGTCAATTTCAGAGGATGGGTTGGGAGAAACACATAATATACTAGGAGACGCAACTCTTTACACATTAAGTAGGGGATGCGTCGGATGCTTCACTCATTCCATTAATTAGTTGGTCAGTCTGTCTGTGTGTCTTGTTTGTGGTTATTTTCCATAACTTTTAATATGCCATTTCTTAAAGTTTAAATGGTCAACCTGGTTTGAAATTAGCATGCTTTTTCGTAGTAGTAATATTTTTTTTTTAATTCCATTGGTCAGTTGGTAGACCCCACTCCCCGCGCTCTGCGCCTTCCTTCCCTGTCGGGGAATTGTTGGTTTTGTCGGGTAAGAATTTACCTTGTAGAATGTTTTGAAGGTCCAGCCGAGTCCCCCAATATACGCCACACAGCCTAAAATGCCCGCAAAATAATGCAAATAACGTTTTTTCGCCTGTCAATATGAAACCGGGAACACACCCACCTGACCATGCCCTTCCTGACGGGGTGTCCGTCCTCCCTGTCGGGAAAATCCAGCCACTGCTGGCCAGTCTGGCTGTTGGTCTCGTTTGTGGTTGTTGTCCATAACGTGTAATATGTCATCTTCAAGATTTAATAGACTAGTTTGAAACTAGCAGGCAGTTTCGTAGTATTGTTTCGGCCATTCCACTGGCTAGTTTGTCAGTATGTCTGTTCTGTCCCGTCTGGGGGGTTCGGGGGGTTCGTCCGTCCTCCCTGTCGGGAAAATCCAGCCACTGTTGGCCAGTCAGGCTGTTGGTCTCGTTTGTGGTTGTTGTCCATAACGTGTAATATGTCATCTTCAAGATTTAATAGACTAGTTTGAAA
>JAOTQE010109590.1:0-13302 GCA_025631205.1 Nesometra sesokonis
AGGGTCACAAGGTCTGTGTGACCCCTTAATAAATTTCAAATAATAAAATGTGATTTACCTGTAGCAATTAAATTTAAATTGAATTCTCGTGGCTTAGGAAGTATAAGGATTTACGGTGGCGAACTTTACTATAACTTTAATTCATACAATTTCGTTAAATTTACCCAGCGTGATATTAAATGAGCCAGGCACGGATTTAGGAGGGGGAACAATTAAGGTAGATGCGCCGGGCCCAATATCTACCATAAAAACCCAAAATACGGCCAAAATAGGGTACTAGGGCACCAAATTGGGGAGTTCACCTTTTCCTGTTTTTTTTTTTTTTTTTTGCTCGTCAGAAAAAAATGCCAACCACGCCCACCCGGAGTGGAAAAGTGTGACCCCTCCCCCCTTTCGGTGGATCCTGGATCCGCCACTGTAGAATTTCCTTCTTTGAAGCCATTGAAAGAGAGGATTGAAAGGGAGTGGTGGCATGCTCACTGGCAAATATGTGACAGAGTGGGATTTTATCGCAACCCACAAAATTGTTGAGGGGCCTTAAAAGGGCCGCGCAGTGGCGTATCCAGGGGAGTTTTTTTAGGTTGCGTGCACACCCCGCTTAGAAGAAAGAAATCAATACAATATAAACGTTAACATTTTGGTGTCGAGCATACCCCAAACCTTCAGTGGAAATGACACCCCCTCCTTCCCTTCAGAGAAAATACTGTAAAAGCACAATAAAATCATAAATCATACTATAATACGAGAAATAGGATTGTTTTCATGTCAAAATCCAGCCGAGGTTCGAGCACCTCCTTCCACAAATCTTGGATACGCCCATGTGTGGCGCTGGCTAGAAGAAGGACGTTGAGTGGGGAAATGAACACCTAAGAGCCTACATAAGAATTTTTTTTTTTTCTAGTCAATTCCAAAAAGTAAGTGATTCGGGCCAGACAAGTGACCCCCAGAGCGAATCACTGGATCCGGCCTGCGTGGTGCCACTGAATTTATCTTTGGCGTTCCATATATAACCTGGCGGTAGCTTTCGTTGGCCGCCGCTTGGGACACTTTATGCGCATCTACACAATTGAAGCTACCAACTCTAGAAATAAGTTGGTTGCAGACTTAAAAAAAAAATAAATCTGTACTAACAAAAATCAAGCTTACCTGGGGATTATAATCTATTTCAAAATCAGTAATCATAAAAGACTAAATCGGACATCACATTTCCTACACCTCGCCTATGTTCGGTTACAAATCAACTGTAAATTACTACGCCCCAATAGTATACCTAGGGCATTCTGGGTATCAGTACAGTAGTTTGTGTTAAAGCAGGCGTTAAATCCATTGTTGAAGGCTTTTTAAACTTTTTTCTCGACATTCGCTTATCGGTAAATTGTTTTAGTACCTTACACACATTATTAATTTAATACAATCAAAACAGGCCAACATTCTCACATAAGAATTATCATGCACATCAGACAAAGGTTTTATTTTTCCTTGCTCACGCATGAGAAGAATTTCCATGCATGAGACGATTGAATGACGAATTTATGAAAAAAGGCACTCGAGAAAATTACAATGACCTTCGCACTGTTCGCCATGGCGAATGTTAGATAAGCAACAAACATATATTTTTAAAAATAAATAAAAATTAAAGGATGTGAATTTTTTTTTTAAATATGGCCCCATAAAGAAAATATCAAAGTATAAACAGTGATGAGGGCGGGAGATCATTTTAACACAATAGTACTGGTACTCAACTGGTACGCATGTTTTCCGGTGACTTCGGCCCCTGAACCCCAACTGGGGGCCCTAGGCGGCTCCATGGCCCCGGCCTAATTGCTCACATCGCTCGCAAGTCTGAACTTCAAAACCAACAGGCTGATCTGGAAAACAGGGCATTATGGACTCTAATGTGTCTTTCGTGGAATCAGTTGGCGCAGCGGTGGCGTTTCGGGTCGGTGATTCGAGGCTCACTCTGGTCGGCTGTTTATGTCCCTAGGCAAGACACTTTATCCACGTTGCCTCTCTTCAACCAGGAGTATAAGTGGGTACCTGGGAGGTACAAATGTCATATGCGCTGATACTGCAACATTATGGAATGTATTGTATTCCATAAGTGTTTGTCCCAATGACTGGGGGTAATAATTGTGAAGCGCTATAGAGATCTTGGCAATAAGCGCTATATAAATGTCACATACTATTACTATTATTATTATTTTTCTCATTTTTCAACATGTGTTTTCATCTCTCAGCCAGAGAGAAAAAAAAATTAGTTACAGTCTCTCAAGATCTACACGAAGAATCTTCTTGTTATGAAAGCAGTTCCCAATAGTGTGATCTTTTGAAGTTTATAGCTGTTGATGTCTGTTGGCAGATTTTCAAGATCTCGTTTGAAGTTGTTTTCAACTGATCCCGTAGCCCCTGTCACTATCGGTGCTGTTCTTATTTCTTTTAGTTTCCATATCCTCTTCATTTCAATTATTAAATCGATGTATTTGTCTAATTTTTCCGAACGTTTTTGTATTATGTTGTAGTCAGATGGAATTAAAACATCGATCAAGATTGCTGAATTTCTTATTTAATTTTAAATAGACGATGTCAGGGCGATTATGTTTTACTGTGTTGTCAGTTTGTCTGTTAAAGTCCCAAAGTAATGTTACATTGGCGTTTTCTTGAACTGGGCTAGGGTGATGCTTGTACCAGGTTCTTGCATGAGTTTTGAGACCTTCGTTCATTCCGATTTTGTAATGGATGTATCGTGCTACGTTGTTATGTCGTGTCAAATATTGTGTTGATGCAAGTTTAGGACATCCAGAGGTTATGATGGATTGTCTCTCGGTGGATTTCGCAAAGGCGGCAGTAGTCATTTTCGATGATTTTATAAATTGATTTTTCGATCGCTTTTTTAATAGCTTGCTCTTGGATTGACATGATAGCTGCTTCTGTTGGCCCTTTAGTTTTCCTTGTCGTAACCATTGCATCGATGTTTTTTTTTTTGTCGATGTAAGGTTTTTCAAGGTGTCTGCTGAATTGACCATGAAGTGGCATTTGTCGCAATTTCTCTTTGTTTGTTTCGATGACTGATTGTTTTACTTTAATTTTACATGTGTATTTTGATTTTTGAATGAGTTCATGGATGTTTATGTTAAGTCCCGATGCGTATTTCTCTGCTTTCTTTGTGATTGAATTGAATCGCGAGTTTGTGGTTGTGAGGTAGTGATGCACGCTGATGACCATCCGTGTGTGATGCTGCAAAAGGTTAATGAGGCCGCGTCCTCCATCTCGTCTTGGCAGTATAGGTTAATGATGTTTGATTTTGTGTGGAACATGTTACATATTGCTAACATTTTGCGAGTTTTGACATCGAGTGAGTTGAGGTCGCTGTCGGACCATTTAATTATTCCAAATCCATAGGAGATTGCAGGGACAGCGAATGTGTTGATCACGATGATTTTGTTTTGGCTGTTAAGTGCTGACCTCAAAATTCGCTTCAGTCTTACACAGTACTCCTTTGAGAGTTTCGCTTTCATCTTTGCGTGGTGTATGTCGTGGCTTTCTTCGATTCCTAAATATTTATATGATTGCTTGTTGTCGAGTTCTTTAATCAGGTCGTTATTAAATAATTCGATGCCATTGGTTTTCGCGCTTTTTCCACGCAGCAGTTATTATTATTATTAATTATTATTATTATTATTATTATTAATTATTATTATTATTAATTCTTATTGCTATTGCTGTTGCTGTTGCTGTTATTGTTATAGTTATTATTATTATCATTATCATTATCATTATCATTATTATTATTATTATTATTATTATTATTATTAACAACAGAAAACAATAGGAAAAACGTGAACATTTTGGTCTCGAGCACACGCCAAACCTCCAGTGGAAATGAGAACCCTCCCCTTCAGAGACTATACTCTCAAGTAAAGGCACAGTAAAATAATAGAGGAAATTGGATTTTTTATCATGTCAAAATCCAGCCGAGGTTCGAGAAACCTCTTCGAAAATTCCTGGATACGTCCCTCCCTGAGCAGTGATGGCTATAATAGAATAAGGCCGTTGAGAGGGGAAATGAACTCCTATGAGCCTATTTACGGATTTTTTTTTTAGTCAATTCCACACCCTTGGACTACGGTATCCAGTAAGTGATTCGGGCCTGTTATAGGCAGATGACTAAATTAATCATTGACGTTGCATATCACCTTTCGTTCAGCAGTTACTTTCGTTGGCTGCGTCTTTGGACACTTTATGCGTAGCTACAACATTGAAACTATACATAAGAACACCCTACAAACAAATTGGTTGCAGACTTTTGAAAAACCAAAAATTAACTAACAAAAATCAAGCTTACCTGAGGATTATTAGTTATCTATTTCAAATTCAGTCATCATAAAATACCAAATTAGTCATCACATTTACTACACCTCGCCTATGTTCGGTGTTGCTGCTGCGTAGAAGTAAATCAACTGTAAACTACGACGCCCCAATAGTAGTCCTAGGGCATTCTGGGTAACAGTACAGTAGTCTGTGTTAAAGCAGGAATAAAAAGTATATAACTCCAATGTTAAAGGCTTTTTACTCTGGGTTTGATTTTGAAAAGCAAAAAGAATAGTGCCCGCTTTTTCATGTTCGTTATTAACCTCTGGGATTGGTTTTACCGTATGCTAATATTTGATTTTAAGCGAACACGTTATGGATGTGTTCAACAGTTAATGTGGAAAACAACAGCTAGTGTAGAAATACCTGCTATTAGAAAACTCAACAGCATCAACTCCCCGATAATGCAGAAAGGTCAACGGCTAAAATATTTAAAAAAATGCTTCACAGCTAATGGGATACAAGCAAAAGCTAATGTAGAAAGCTGAAATTGCGGAATTGAACCCGTGCGTATATTTCATTTAACGTTACAAGTCAAACGTCCGATTATACCGTCGATTAACTAACGACCAACAATAGAAAGCGGTTTTGTGAGGAAATAATTAACAATCGGAGACTTGTAATTAAAAGGAGAGTTCACATCGGGACTTGAACCCATAGCTTCAGATTACAAGCCACTGACCCTCGACAATACAACAGAGTTTTAGAAAGAAATAACGAACATTCGGAAACTTAGAAAATAACAAATTACAGAGAATGCCACAGAGGCTCATCGAGAGACGAGTATTTCTTTTAATTTCAAACGCCGTCAATTTAGGTTAGGGTAAGGTTTAGGTGTGTGCTGATTTATTCAGTTTAAACATGGAGGTATTTACTCCAATGTAAAGTTATAATACTATTTATAATCACAAAAAAGGCCAACAAACAAAAACCTTCTGCACAAAACAACTTCACTGGGTCATGACCAATTACAAACTACAGCATCTACACAATGTTAACTCGATTGAGTCCTGAGAAATTGTAAAGGCCAAAGTAATGGTATTTATATTGCAAGTCTACCGTTATCATCGTTATAGAAAAGTGAAATTTTGTTAGATTTTAACTTAATGGCATAAGAAGCTAATTTGTAATGTATTTAACATTAGACGCCATGATGTATATGTACAGTAGAACAAAAGACTGTTTGACTGATTCATTGAATCGTCTTGAAGAGGAATTTAACCCGTGCGTATATTTTATTTAACGTTACAAGTCAAACATCCGATTATACCGTCGTCCAACCATGGAGCTACTAATGGTCCAACTAACCCCCAACAATAGAACACAGTTCTGCGAGGAAATAATGAACAATCGGAGACTTGTAATTAAAAGGAGAGTTCACATCGGGATTTGAACTCATAGTTTCAGATTGCAAGCCACTGACCCTCGACAATACAACAGAGTTTAGAAAGAAATAACGAACATTCGGAGACTTGTGAAAAACATTTAAAAAAAACTATCTATAAAAAGTTGAGTTTTAGAAAATAACGAATTTAAACAAATTACAGAGAATGCCACAGATCCGGGGCTCATCGAGAGACGAGTATTTCTTTTAATTTCAAACGCCGTCAATTTAGGTTAGGGTAAGGTTTAGGTGTGTGCTGATTTATTCAGTTTAAACATGGAGGTATTTACTCCAATGTAAAGTTATAATACTATTTATAATGACAAAGAAGGCCAACGAACAAAAACTGCACAAAACAACTTCACTGGGTCATGACCAATTACAAACTACAGATCTACACAATGTTAACTCTATTGAGTCCTGAGAAATTCTAAAGGCTAAAGCAATGGTCTTTACATGGCAAGTCTACCGCTACCATCGGTATAGAAAAGTGGAATATTTTGTTTGATTTTAACTTACTAGCATAACAAGCTAATTTGTAATGCATTTAATAGTAGACGCCATGATGTAGTAGGCATATGATGGGAGATGTGAAATGCATCAAACCTACAAAAGGTATAAACCACATATTTGGACATGTCAAACAAAAATCATGTATCATGGATCCGCCTTTAAAGTATTATTATTATTATTATTATTATTATTATTATTGCTATGGTATCGTGCAGGACGTGTTATTGTTATTGTTATTATTTTATTATTAATTATTATTGATGTTAATATTATATATATAGTAGTATATGTTTATATTGTTATTATTTAGGCGGTCAATAGCATAGTTATTTCCAACTGTTTAGGATAATAAAGGAAATCTGTATTTGTATCTGTATGTGACAATTTGAGTTTATTAGTCATATGGATACAAGGATATTGATTATTTGATCTCAATAACCAATGATTTAAAAACAAGTTGAACTGACGACGCGAAAACGAGTTAAAACCAGTACATTTCAGGATGTCTAGTTGATATCCATCATATCAGTGCCTTAGCGAAGCAAGCCACTATCAGTACACTGGTACTGACGGACTTCTCAAAGGCCTTCGATATGTTAGATCACAACATTTCCATCAAAAAGCTCTTAAACATGGAGGTTCAACCTGATATAGTCCAGTGGATAGTTGACTTCAATTCTGGAAGAAAGCAAAGAGTCGCCTATAAGTGTACCTTGTCAGAATGGCCCACTCTTACAGGAGGTATATCCAGTGATTCGATTACCTGATTTAATATGTTTAGTTAGTTATTAACGATTCTTAGTATGAATTTGGCAACTTTGGGGCTGATGCCTAGTATGTTGACGATCAAACCATTGGGAAATCCAAATGTTTAGACAACCCTAGTAATTTACAAAGTATACTCGACGATCTTCATAATTGGACTATTAATAACAAACTTATACTGAGTCCCTCTAATGTCAGGTGATCAGATTCGCTTTGGTCATCGACCTCTTCCGGGCATCGGCCTCCACAATTCCAACGAAATTCTACCACTAGTTAACTCAGCCAAATTATTAGGAGTTTGAAATGGAAGAGCAATACAGATGCTATAATTGTCAAGGCAAATTTGTGTATGGTGTTAGCACTAAAAGCGCCTGTCTTAATCATAAACAGTCTACAACAGTTATGTGCGGCCGGTTCTTGTGTACGCTGCACCACTGTCACACCCTGGTCTCAAAGCAAAGGGCATTCATAGAGCGGGTTCAAAGACGAGTTTGTTTTGTATGGCCGACAATTATGAAGGTTCTCTTTTAAGGCTTGGACTGGAGCGATTGTCCGGCCGTAGGGCTTCACTTTGTAAATATTGGCGCACTACTTCTGATCGAGGTAGGCATGTTCCCCATTTTAAATTTGAAAAGCAAAAAAAACGGTGTTTGCCCTGTTTTGCTTTTGGCCCTTAATATTTGGGGTAAACTTTAAAGGGGAAGGGGAGGCGCAGGTAATATAACGAGGGCAAGACACAAATTTACTCTGCAGATTTTCTTACATAAATCTGCCCCTGGTCTCCTCTACATTTAGCTTTTTTGTTTGTCTACCTATCTGTCACGCATCTTAAGAATAAACATTCGACCGGGTTTGCGACCTTTACCTGGCGTCATAGGATCATATTTACCGACGAACTATTCAATTTCATAACCGATATTTATTCGTGAGTCTCCACTGTCCATGGTTTACAGAGGCGGTTGGAGAGTATACCAGCTCGCTCGGTTTTGTTGGATCAGAGTTTTGCATTTGCTGCTCTTGAATATCTTTTATGCTAGGGCTGTCTGAGAGTAGGCCTAATAAATTCTAAAGTCAAAAATTAATGGTATTTGCATTGCAACTCTACCGTTGCCATCGTTATAGAAAAGTAGTATGGTTCCAGAGTAGGTATTCTGCATCGGTCTTGTTTGATCAGTTTCTTCAATTTTGTTGTTTTTGAATCCCTTGTATTTATACAAGGACGGCCCATGTTTATTGCTAATATCTTTTGTAGCTCAACAACCTCAAGAACAAGACATTGAACCAACGAAATATTATTGTTATTGTTTCTGTTTCTGTTTGTTATTGTTATTGTTATTGTTATTGTTATTGGTATTATTATGGGTATATTATTCAATACAGTTGAGCGGACACCCTCTGGTCCAGGAAAAGTGTCCGCTTACGGGAGGTGTCCACTTACGAGAATTTCAACCGATAGAGGGCCAAAGTTATAAAATTATGTATACGTCCTTATGTCTCACCGTTATGGGAGGTGTCCGCTTACGAGGTGTCCGTACAGGGAGGTTCAACTGTAATTAAAAACATTACAATAAAACAATCCTTCACGTCATTAGTTGACAGGACAGGAAGGGCTTATCAGCCAAGAACCAGACTGAAAAAAATATCATCTACCTAAGAGCCTCACAGTGAATTCAAGATTCTGGTCATATAAGGTAGCGGGCTGTTTTGAAATTTTACATTTCTATTCTATGTATGGTTTGTTAACAGGTAACGACATATTATGTGTATTATTGTTAATTGGAAACTCGACAATACACAGGGGCGGATGACGACTTTTTGAAAATTTGGGGCCGATAAAGAGTAAAATGTTTCAGGGGGTCCGGTAATTGTCTCCAGGATTTTTTTTTCGTATTTAGATGTCCGGAAATGGCTTCAGTGGTGTGTTAAGGGATCGATTCTTGTCTTATGAGTGCTTAATATATTTTTATTGTGGTAAAGTCACAATAGCCTACTATTTATAATCACAACGAAGGCCAACGAACACACCTGTACAAAACAACTTTACTCGGTCATGACCAATTTTACAAACTATCTACACAAAGGTAACTCGATTGAATCCTGACAAATTCTAAAGGCAATTGTAATAAATGGTATTTACATTGAAAGTCTACCGTTACCATCGTTATGAAAAAGTGGAAAATTGTGTTAGATTTTAACTTACTGGCATATCAAGCTAATTTGTAATGTTAGTAATATAGATTCAATGATGCATTTAGAGGTTGGAGATATGAAAGTTAGCACCAAATCTGATTTCAGATTCGTGGACTTGGGAAATCGGAAAGATTTCGCTTATCCTCCTCGCTCCCCTTATATCTTCAAAATGGATGGGAACCCTAATATTTTTTGAACCCCACCTAAATTGGCCCCAAAAGAATTATTGATAACTTTATAGCTATTAACAGAGATATTATATAAAACTGACCAAAACGTGACAGAATACATAATTTTAACATAAATTAGGTCGTCATCAGGAATGATGATGACATAATTTATGTCGAAATATTGACAAAAAAGGGGTAAACAACTTTTTTTACCTGTCAAATAAAAATCATGTATACGATAATTTGGGATTTTTTACGCATGTAAATACTTAAAAAGGCGGAGGTGGATGAGACACACCCTTACGGAAGACCAGTTTTGATGATATTAATTATTTGATCTCAATAACCAAATATTTAAAAACAAGTGAACTAGGGGAACAGAGCCGGAGCACATCAAGATACGAGTACTTGTTTAATTCCAAACGCCGTCATATAAGGTGTGTACTGATTTTAATTAGTAATCAGTTCAAACATGGAGTATCCATGGTTCAAGTCATAACACTATTTATCATAAAGAAGGCCAACGAATATAAACTATCTGCACAAAACAACTTCACTGGGTCATGACCAATTGTACAAACTATTTACACAAAGGTAGGTAACTTGATTGAGTCCTGATAAATTCTAAAAGCAAAAATAAATGGTATTTACATTTCAAGTCTACCGTTACCTCAGGGTTGTGTTAAGGGATCGATTCTTGTCTTATGATTGCTGAATATTTTTCGTTTTGTAGACAATACTAAAAAAGAATTAAGATACGACTATTTTACTTTCCGAAAGTGGAGGGGGGAGCGGTCGGACCCTTTAAATCCGCCCCGATACAACAGAGTTTTAAAAGGAAATAACGAACATTCGGAAACTTGTGTAAAATATAAACGATCGGGCGACAAAAAGTTGAGTTTTAGCGATTAACGAATTAAAACAATTTGAAGAGAATGGCTAGAGTCGGTGCTCTTCGAGATACGAGTACTTGTTTATTTCAAACGCCATCATATCATATGCTCATCTAAGCATGGAGTTCTTTACTCCACGGTAAAGTCATAATGCTATTTATAATCACAAAAAGGCCAACAAACACAAACTATCTGCACAAAACAACTTCACTGGGTCATGACAAATTTTACAAACTATCTATACAAAGGTAACTCGATTGAGTTCTGACAAATTCTAAAGGCAAAATGTAATGGTATTTGCATTGCCAGTCTACCCTTACCATCGTTGTAGAAAAGTGGAATATTTTGTTAGATTTTAACTTACTGGCATAACAAGCTATAGTTTGTAATGTATTTAATTTTAGACGCCATGACGTACAGAGGCATATGATCGGAATAATGAAGGTTAGCAAAAAATCTGAATTTTTAGATTTCAGATCTGTAGGCTTCGGTAATCGAAAGGATTTCGCTTATCATCCTCCCCTATGTCTCCAAAATGTATGGGAACCATAATACACCTCATTATATTTGATCCGGCCCACCTAAATTGTCCCCAAAAAGAAATATTGATTATTTTCTAGCTATACCATTTAATGGAGATTCTGTATAAAACTGAACAAAGGGAGTAAACAACTCTTTGGCCTGTAAAATAAAAATCATGTATCATGAATCCGCCTTTAAAGTATGCAATAAATTGGATTTTTTACGCATGTAAATACTTAAAAGCTTAAGGGTGGGTGGAAATTTTTAGGGTGGGCGGCCCCGCCGACCTCCACCCTGCATAATTACATCCCTGATATGTTTTACCAACAAGCCCTATAGGCCTAACTGGCGTTGCTATTATAGATTTCTGAAAAGGGGTACGATTTCTAAAAAATGTGATGCCATTTCCTTTTAATTTGATACCGAAAAACGTGTATGGTTCATGGACTAATTATATGTTCTATGTTCTAAGGTAAGAAATGCGCACAAAACCAAATTAGATTTTTGCTAGTAAAATCTTATATGCATCTAATGTAGGCCTATACCTAGAATGCCCTTCTTTGAAGCCACTGAAAGAGAGATTGAAAGGGAGTGGTGATATGCTCACTGGCAGAATATGTGACAGAGGAGATTTTATCGCAACCCCCAAAATTGTTGAGTGGCCTTAAAAGGGCCGCGCAGTGGCGTACCCAGGGGAGGGGTTGCACACCCCGCTTAGAAGGAAGAAATCAATACAATATAAACGTGAACATGGTTTCGAGCATGCCCAAACCTTCAGTGGAAATGAGACCGCCCTCCCTCCCTTCAGAGACTATACTGTAAAAGCACAATAAAATCATAAATTACACTATAATACGGGAAATAGGATTGTTTTCATGTCAAAATCCAGCCGAGGTTCGAGCAAATCTTTGACGTTGAGAGGGGAAATGAACACTTAAGAGCCTACATAAGGAAAATTCTTTTTTTTTCTAGTTAATTCCAAATAGAGTACATTTCACCTCCTTGGACTAGGTATCCAGTAAATGATTCGGGTCTATAATATCCAGACAAGTGACTCCCACAGCAGATCACTGGATCCAGCCTGCGTGGTGCCACTGAATTAATCTTCGGCGTTCCCTTTATTACCTTCCGTTTGGCGGTAACTTTCGTTGGACGCCGCTTTGGACACTTTATGCGCATCTACAACATTGAAACTATACATAACAACACCCTACAAACAAATTGGTTGCAGACTTTCAAAAACAAAACTTTACTACCAAAAATCAAGCTTACCTGAGGGTTATTAGTTATCTATTTCAAATTCAGTAATCATAAAAGACCAAATTGGTCATCACATTTACTACACCTCGCCTATGTTCGGTGTTGCTGCTGCGTAGAAGTAAATCAACTATAAATTACGACGCCCCAATAGTAGACCTAGGGCATTCTGGGTATCAGTACAGTAGTTTGTGTTAAAGCAGAAATAATAAGTATATAACTCCATTGTTAAAGGTTTTTACACTTTTTTCACGACATTCACTTAGTTTTAAATTGTTTTTGTACCTTACACACATTATTAATTTAATTCAATAAATACAGGCCAACATTCTCACATAAGAATTAACATGCATATCAGACAAACGTTTTTTCTTGTCTCACGCGTAAGAAGAATTCCCATGTATGAGAAGATTGGATGACGAATTTATGGATAAAAAAGACACTAGAGAAAATTACAATGAAATCTTGGCCTCTAATCACTGCAAATTGTATTTGTACATCAGCATAGACTAGAGAGTTGTTAATTAACAACTCCCTACATAGACTAAGCAGGGGCGTATCCAGGAATTGGCCAAGGGGTGCAAAAACCTGGATTTGATTTTGACAAGCAAAAAAAATAGTGCCTGCTTTTTTTTCGTGATTAACCTTTGTGATTGGTTTACCACATCTTAATATTTTATTTTAAGTGAAGTTAAAGTTATGATCTAGGCCTATTTGAATTATAGGCTTATTAGACGTATACGTTGTTTTTGTTACATTGTTTTAAATTTCAGTAATACTACGGTACTTTGCGTTACCGCGACGTGACTGGTTTTAAACTACAATTTCCTATGATGCTAATAATAGAAAAATATTCTATTAGCTAGGCCTATAGTATACCTACATGAATACCAGTGAGTGAATTATATAAACAGGCTGTACACAGTATTCCTTTCAAGAAGTAATATAAAATTATAAGTAGCAGTTTCTAGGTACTTCAGTCAGTCTCCACTGAGTAAATTAGTCAGCCCATCGAATCTTTTACTTTCAAGAGGCTGCTATCATCTTATTAGGCTTTTAAAAATTAATAATGATGACATGATAATCTTTTATAATTACATTAGCGCACATGTAAGGGAACAGGGGGACGTGTCTTCCATATAATTCTGAGTTGAGATGGTCCCCCCTTACTAAAATGACCAATTCATTTTCCAATTGGACTTTACAAGTTGGATCCAATTGGATTTATTCCAATTGGACA
>JAOTQE010109601.1:0-13302 GCA_025631205.1 Nesometra sesokonis
AATATCTATTCTCAAGTTCATAAATTTGATGTTACTTTATTATGAGCAAGTTAATTTCAAATTAATGTCATTTATTTGTTGCTCATTTTCAAGTGACAATACATCTTTAAAGCAATAAAACCAGACAACCTAGATACAGAGCGACAATGCAACACACATAGTCATGCCCTGCACAGTGGCATTGACATCAGTACGTTCCACATTTTATGTCATCGCAAATCAAAAGCTTGCTACTAACTATGTATGAGAAAACTTGAATGTTGAGGTGGGTACGTTGGCTTATACCCACGTCAGTATGTCAACCTACATCATTTTCGCAGTGCGCTTTCCATCCTGCATCATCCAAGCAGTTTCCAGCCTGTGTTCTGGTCATGCCCTCACCGCAATTTTCATACAATTGTTTGACACAATCTTGTTCTCGTCCAGGAATTGTCTCAAAACCATGGGCACATGGACACTTCCTATCACTCGGCTGGAATTCTCGACCACCTCCACTACACAGACATTCAGACTGACCACGATTCGGTTGGTATGCCTCGCTACCACAGTGGAAACATCCAGGTTGACCTGTCAGATGGTTGAAGTGATCGATAGAACATTGCAGGCAGTATGCACTTGACTCGCCATACTCATCAGTATTGTAGGTACCAACTGGACATGGGGTGGCTTCAGAGGAATTGGCTGGACAGTAGTAGCCTGTAGAGGAACACAAAATAACATTGAATAATAGAAAAAACAAGACTGATAACCTGAACGGATAAACTGTAATATTTCACTTCCTAGAAGGTAGAAATTTCAAAAACTATAAGTACAAAGTAAAATCTGAAGCAAACAGAAATTACAATCTAGTAAGTAACAGCGAGCCCATGTGTGATTTGCCTGCCGTGTACGAAATCCAATGGCCTAGAGTAACATGTCAAAAATTGGTTAATTTTACGTTTGTAATACCATAGGTTATTATAAAACTAACCATGTGAGATAATCCAGTTGCAAACAATGGCAAGATTAAACCATTGAAATGTTACCAATGACCTTGGTGAAATATTCTCATTTTTAAATCCAGTGCGATTGCAGATTAATTTATCACAATAAACTTACCTGTAGGACATGGGAAAGAATTTGTTTTATTGACTCCATAGTTGGTCTCATTTCCATGTGGCAAATCAGTTTTTGCGCCCTCAAGACATACAACACCTGCTCGGCAAATCTTACAAGTCTGACGATCATCATCATTACCATACTGACCAGCAGGACAGATCTCACAGGTGCCTTCAAACGTGATCTGGAATGACCCATCAATCTCTCGGTAACCGAGTGGGCACTTCTTAGGCGAGATCGCACCAGGGCACGGCACTGTGTTATTGCAATCATCACCACCACAGTAATGGCCATCTGGGCAAGGTTGTGGTGTGCTAGAGTTGGTTGGACAATAGCTTCCACCAGGGCAAGCCACTTGTGTCTTTGCCAGCTCACAGTAGTAACCAGGCTGACAATCATGTTGTTCCCATGAACCCTCAGGGCAGTATTGACCATCTAGGCACTCAATGCCATAGTGATTAGCTGTATCATTTGGACAATAGTAACCGGCTGGACACAGATGGCAGTCATCTTGGTCTATAATGTACAAAAAAAACAATTTCAAAACTTAAAAATCAAGGTAACTATCATTATTGACATGAGGTTTGACAATTTTTTACTGAAGAAATCTGTTGATATGGATTGCATTAACCTTTATGTTCCATGTTGTATTACTGCTTTACTTGTGTTTCTATGTACATAGGTGTCAGTATACAATACAATACAAATCTTTCTTTATTCTGGATAAACACTCATTCAATACAATAAATATAAGTCTCTCAAAAGGTCCAGATTTTTTAATATAATTTATAAACATTAAGTGAACAGAAGTTATAGACTAATATATTTACAAATGATTTTTTAAATTGTAATAAATTAAGTAATAAAAAAATCTTTATGAATATTAACTGAAATTTCATTCCATGACACGGAGGCTCTGTAATGACAACTTCTTTTTCCATGAGAGTCGTTCCATGTAGGAATTATTAGAGTATTAGATGACTGACTTTTAGTCAGTTTGAAGATGAATTGGTGCATATTAATTAGAGGCGAAAGGATTCAGTCAAAGGGTTGTGACAAAAACAGTCCACAGCATATAAGTATTTTAAATGATAAATTAATAGAGTGGAAAAAGTTGCCTGTATCAACTCTATTTGTGTCTCTTAAAAGTCATGAAAAAATTTATATGGAGGAATAAAATATAAGGTTGTTAAAACAACTTTACTTACCCCAAGCTTCTTGTGTATCTCGATACCTTCCTGGTGGACATTCAATTGGGGCGTCTGTGGCTTCTGGACAGAAGTAACCAATTGGACATGGACTTATTGTGTAATTGGTCATTGCTAAATAAGAAAAATAATAAATAATTAAAAAACAATAAAACAGAATGGTTAATGGTTAAACATTTATATAGCGCAAAATACTAAAGTCTCTATGCGCTTCAAGTGAAAAAGGAAAAAAAAATCAGAAAGAACTAAATAAGTAAGTTTTCAAACGATGTTTAAAAACAGAAACAGAGGGTGAATGACGAATAGACAATGGTAAAGCGTTCCACAAATTAGGTGCAGCAACCTTGAAGGATCTTTCCCCTCATGACTTTAACTTCCAAGATGGGCAGAAAAGAAGCGTTTGGTCAGATGTTGACCTCAAAGTACGAGTTATAAATCATAAAAAGACACAACCATAAGCAGTTAATGTTTTTAATGTTTTGACTATAAAAGGGCAGTGAATTAATGTTTTTATGAAAACTAGAGGTGATGCTGTTATATGTAACTAATAAATATAAAAAATGATGTAACAATCCGTTAGAAACCATACTTAACCATTTATCAATAATTTAAGCAAATATCTTGTTAGTATTATTCAGAAAACATGCATACTCATTTCAAAAAGATAAAGTATCATATTAAATTCCTAAAATTATTTCTTACACCATTTTGAATTCCATCTGTGAAGCATACAAATGTATTTTGTTACTTATGCTAATTTTAGGCACAACTTACCCTCCATGTTACACCAGAAGCCAGGAGGACACGGTTTACATGTACTGATGTTGGTGGCAGCCTCCTCATATGAGTAAGTTGTGTTCGGACACGCCTGTTGTCCAACTGCAGATTCACAATAATAACCTGGAAAGATATTAAATGAACGTGTATTCTTTTTTGCATCTCTGATATCAATTTGCTCCAAAAATAGTAATATATGCATTCCAATTCCAATTTACTTTTACCATTTCTTGGAATATTTTTTTAATTCAACTGTTCAATTCCTTAGAAGTTATGTTCATCATAATCTAAAAACACATTCATTTAATTTATAAATCAATCTCTTGAATGTACAAATGCGCTTTTGATCATTTATTTCTATCTGGAATTAGCGCTTTATAAATTTTTAATATTATTATTATTATAACATTGTATTGAGGTGCAAATTATATAAATTCCTTAAATCCAGTGACAAGAATACTGTTACCCCCACCTCCAAAAAAAAAAAAACAACACTGTACTCTATTTAGCCTAAACAGCACCTCTTTAGACCAGTCCTATGTCAGAACCAAGTCAAGGGAGGGAATAAGTCGAAAAACTAAAATTGAGTTATTAATTTATGAAACTAAACATTATTATTTTTAACAAGCAAAAATAAAAATTATTCCAACAATGTTTCCTTGCAAAGTTATGAACAATCACATGTTTAGAATGCAAGTTTTGTGAAAACTGCATTTGGAAATTGCTTATCAGTATACTGTGATTATAAGCTGGGTAATTTTAAATTGCATTTGTTGAACATATTTCGATCATAAATCTGAAAAATAATAATGCAGTATGAAAGTTGAATGGTTAAGGTACATGTTTTTGAAAAAAAAAACTGAAAAAGTGACATTTTTTGGGGTTTCTGCCCCAGAACAATGTGAAGAACAATCTTTACGACTTTAGCCGGGCACTCACTGCGTCCTGCGATGGTCGTATGACGGTCGCACGACTAAACAATTGCTACCTGTGTGTGTGATCGCCAGATTCGATCTACTCGTTGGCCGACGGTTTTTTAGTGATTCAAAAGGGATATCACTAAATAAACGTCGGGCGACAAGTAGAAGACTGTCATCGCGTCTGGAAATCACACACACAACGAGCGATGGTTTAGTCGTGCGATCATTTTACTTTGTTGTATATTATATATTTCTAGTCCTCTGCTTTCCCTGTTTTCGTCTTTGTTTTTGTTTGTTTTTTTTAGGGTGGCCCATCACTAGTTCTAATTTGCTTCCACCTAGGTTATTGCCTAAGTGAATAAATGTTGCCTTAAATATAATTGATGTAAGTATACGTTCTCATATGAATTAATAATTTAAACATTGTACAATAATTTTATCTTTGTTTACTATTCACACAGAATAAAAAAACTCCCAATAATTAAATTATTAAATATAAAGTTGAATTATCTATCTGAGGAATGTCAGGACAAAAACTACCATATGATGATACCAAGATTAATGAAATTGATCACATAAAACTGCCTCATTTTTTAAATATTGGAAGTAGCCAAAAAGGACTAAGTATTGTGGTAGGCCAGCCCAGACAGAGAAATGATGACTACTTTTCACCTGCAACCTAACTAAAAGTCAAACACAGAAATCATGATCTACTTTTAATTCATTTCTTGTCAGATTTTGATCATAAATCTTTGTTCTTTTCAATATTTGAATAATAAATTGATTTAAAGTATTTGAAAAATGTTACCTGGTGTACATGGAACTGGAATTGGGTTGTCGTCAGAACAAATATAGCCAGCTGGACATGGTACACACTCGTCCTTACTCTCAGCACCTTCATAGGAGATGACAAGCCCTGGGTCACACACCGATATATTCTTTGCTCCTACAATTGAACAGTGAAATAGAAAAAAAGGTCATCAAAAGAAGGCTAATATATAATATAACTTTATTTCTAAACGGAAACTTGATTCACTATTATTGGTGGTTTTTACAAGGCCGTTTTTTGTTTTGTAATGTTTACAAGGTATATATAATGAAATGAACATGTGCAGACAATAATTTACAAGGTGCGGAATAAAAATAACAGTTAAAAGAATGTTTACAAAACAACATAAAGACCTAGAACTAAGAACTGATGTCATGAAAATATACTGTAGATGATTTTCATATCATCTGATCATTAATTAGTTTTTTTTAAATGTTCTGATAATTGGTGCTGTAGTAATATTTTAGTTAATATTATTTAATTCATTCCAAATTTTAGCCCTATGGTAGGAAACACTTTTTTTTTTTGCATTCAGTATTTGGTTTTTCTATAGTAGTATGTCTTTTGTCCTTGTGACATAAGTATTATTGCATTTATTTAATCTGCTAAAACTAATTTGACTTTAGGTTATTCATTATTTTGTACATTGTTATGGCTACTAACAGGCTAATACCATATTTCAAATTGAATTAGTTTAAACTCAGTGCAGACTATTACATTTTAGCAACCAAACTATATTATTCATAAGAAAAAGGTGATTGTTATCTCAATAATGTTTTGTAAATTACAATAATTACCTTCTAAGCAGTAGTAACCGAATGGGCATCTTTCACCAACCACTGGGTCAGATCCATCTGGAGTCGGCGTGTCTGAGCCACTGTGGCAAAGGTAGCCAGCGGAACATGGCCCAGCATTATAGCCTCCAACACAATATCTACCTGTGAAGGACATAAAATAATAGAGTACATGTGAATAAATTATTTTTCATTATTTAAGTTAAGTTACTTTGTAAACTCCACTGGTTACCATTATGTCAGAGAACATATTTTAAGGTACTTGTTCTTGTCTTTTTAGTCTTAAAATGGCTTATGTTCTAATTAAATATCTGGTTTGTTATTTAAATGCATTATTCAAGTACACACCACTCCTGGTTCCATCAAATTACACCAAACTATGTTTTTCTTGAGGTATAGGTGAGAATTTGTTTAAAGTGGTAATCAAATTACAAAAAAATATGGTGAATTTCGTCTCCTAAAAATAAAAAGTAAAATGATATTCCCAATGACTAAAATTTAAAAATATCATCAACATGTCTTTTAGGGCTAATCTCCCTTCCAAATACTTAATAAACACCTGCTGTCTTAAACATGTATCCGATTCAATAGTTTAATTATTGTTTTTTTGTTGTCCACCACATCTGGCCACCTATTAAAATTCAGCTCGTTTTTTTTTTCGAGGAAGATACACGTATTTACTATTGAAGAGGGACAAATGAGCAAGAGGTCTCGATGTATCAAGGTAAATCAAGGTAATGTAAGTGATGGAGGGACTTGGAAATTCTAGCTGTATGTCCATCTGTCCGTCCATCTTTCCGTCAGTCTGTCCATCTCGATTTCTTGTGAACGAGATATCTTAAACTGTTTTTAACCAATCAGGTTCATATTTGTACAGAAGCTTTAGGTTATTCAGAAAATGGTTGGGATTGATTTGTGACATTTCACAAAATCCAGTATGGCTACTCTCAGCAGCCAAAAACTCTTGGAGTTTTTGGCTGCAAATGATCTTGTGAAAGTAATATCGTGAACAGTTTTTCACCAAATTCATTTTTGCACAATGGCTTAATATCATTGAGAGGAAAAATGGGATTTACAGTATGGCCACCGTCAGCCATCATGGATTGCTGCAAATCTTGTAAACATGTTATCTTGAAAAAAAAAACTGATAACCTTAAATCACACCATACATTACTACAGAAATTGTCCTATCTCACTATTCAGTATCACTAAAAGTATGTCTTGTGATGTGGGACCTGTAAGCCACTGAGCTTGTCATCACCGCCGACAACACGTCACTGTTACTATTACTATTATTATTATTATTATTATTATTATTATTATTATTATTATTATTATGCAGGTTAAAAAATGCAAGTTGCATGTACAGGATTTAGAGAGGTATTTAGCTTAGTTAGTTAAATTGGTGGTAGCCACTGTGCTGGACCATGGAGACTCGCTGATCCCCGGTTCAATCAAATATTTCGGCACTCGCATTGTGTTTTGTCTGGAGGGTTGAAATACAACTTAATAGCGCACAATATTTTGGTTGAGAAGTTAAGCCGTTGGTCCTATGTAAAATAAGGTTTATGTGCACCTTAAAGAATACCATACAATCTTTGGAAAAAATAGGGTATTTCCCCCAGTGTACTTCCCAAATCACTACCAGAAGGACCCACCAGAAGTAAGTCCACTTAGGACTATCGCAGGTTATCATTGGTGACTCATAAAACTGAATAATCAAATAAAAAAGAAACCATGGATTTTTAGACTCGCAATTTCAACTCAAATAAAAGAAATCTGCATTTGTTACCTGCAGGGCACTGTTGGCATCCTTCCGGCGCAAGCAACCCATTGACATGATCTTCTGTATAAGTGCCGTTGGGACATGGAATTGGAGCAATAGTGCCTTGTGGACAGTAGTTGTATGAAGGACAGGGCTCTGGTATGCTGGTGTTGTACATACAGTACCGTCCTGCTGGGCATGGGTCACAATCTATTGACAGTTCATTGATCTGGTATGTTCCTATGGGTAAACAGAATTAAACATTTAGTATAAAGATTGTTTCTTAGATTAATGGCAAATCACTGCCAGTGGAACCCAAATGGAACTTTCTATGGATTCAAGATTGCTATTGCTACTGAAGTCAGCTATGGACTATTATCCACTTAAAATTACAACAGAAATACTAAACAAGACAATACATAACAATAAATATCAGTGTAAGTTGTAAATGTGAAGGTGGGGGTGGGCGTGTTAATCCAATCAAAAGCAATAACCCTACTTTTTGAAAAATGGAAACTTTCAAGTCATTGTTTTACCATGTTCAAACAATGGCCAATTTTCATATTTTCATATTCTAAATTGTTGTAGTAAACATTAGATTATAGAGGTCCATAGTTTTTTGAAATAGGCAATAATAGTTTTACATAATTTATTGACAGCCCCCTCTTTCCAGCTGATCTGTGATCTGAATTACTAGAAGCCTTGGAAGTAGAGACTTGAATCTATCAGAGACAGATAATCTATCAGAGACAGATACAGAAGTTGTATGCTAAAAATCACTCCTGCGAATGCTAAGCCTGTAGTGACTGATGTACTTGCCTTACTATGCAACTAAGTTGCTAAAAAAGCTGTTCTTAAAATTGCAGTGAGATTCATTATTCCTTAAACATACTTTTCTTAACAAAGCTTAAAACTTTCTCTGCGTAGGCCCGGCACTACCAGGCCCAAAAATGTCATTATATGGCATGGGACCAGTCGGGACCGCTATGAACTATTCTCTAAAAATATTTGCCTATACTACACGTGTCCTCTTTAATTTTACTTTCACCTTAGAGGTGTTGGCAATACATTATAGATAAATTCGTCTTCACAACTCTACATATTTAAACTGATTTTTAAAAATTGCATGTGTTTTCATGATTTTACCAACAAAATGTTGATTTTTGTCTATTTTGTTATAAAATGGTGAACTTTTGATATTATTATTCATCGTGTGTAAGTGCACCATGAAAACAGCATCCCGTAAGAACTTATTGGTAAAAAGTAGTCCTTTTTCACAGATTTGATTAATAAAAACCCAAAATAACTGCCATGACTTCATATGACGTCATGGTTATGGAAACTGCAATTTTTCCCCTCCCACCATAGGCCAACATCTTACCCACTCCAACAGAAAAAAAAATAAAAAGAATTAAGTAAAAAGTTTAATTTGCATTTTTTTTACAAATGACAATCTGAATCTGGGTTCATGAATATTCATACCTGGTTCACATCCTTCTGGTAGGCGACTGGCATTGCCGCAGTAATGACCAACAGGGCAAGGATACTCAGAAGGTTTAGGGTTAGCAATCTCAGCATAGCTTGGGCAGTAATACCGTTCATTGCAAGTACCAGTAGGTTCAGATAGACCTGGAGTTTCGCAGTAGTGCCCCCCGGTACAAGGAAGACAGTCATCAATTGAAGCTCCTCCTTCATTGGGGTTCATTGTGCCCACAGGACAAGCTGTTGCATTTTGGGTTCCTGTAAAATAAATTATGGTTTACCTGCATAACATGAGCTAAAATTCATGAAATCAAATATTGATGATAAGTTATCAAAATATTGATAATAATGATGTTATTGAATTAACACTTTCTAATTGAATTACTGCAGTAACTGAAGCTAGGCATTTTTAATGGTTCATTAGAGCAGTGATTAAGTAGGAGTGGCACTTATTTAAGAGTAGCACAAATTAAACATGTGAATTCTTGCTGCAGGCAGTATTGCCTAGTGAGCACTTACGACCGTCAACAAAATTGTTTCAACTAAGGCAATCCACATCATTAATGTTTTTAATTTAATCTTTGATTAAAGATGAAAGTGAACACTTTTCCTGTACATCATTATGTAAATAATCATCTTTTCAAGATCCAAAATGGTGTTTAACAAACTGAAATTGTCATTTTGGGGACTTACGTTTGACAGGACAATAGGAGTTTAATTATTTTTTATTACACATCACTAGACAATAAAATAATTGCTTGAAAAAAATACTTATGCAAGGAGAAATGTAGTCAAAATTTAGATGGTTTGATATAATCAAATGACAGATTGGCCCCTCTCTAGAGATCTGTTATTCCAGTTTTCAGTTGCTACTCCTTGCAATAAAACATTGAATTGTGAGTGAATTACAATATTTAAATATATATACTGTATATATAAAAAGTACACATACAATATATACTCATTTAAAATATTAAAAATACAGATATACATAACCCAAAAACATGAAAAAATTACAAATCTTCCCAAACAGGTCAAAAGCAAAGGGCAGAAAAGCGTTAGGAAATTACTTGTTTTGAGTGATGATGTTAAAGATGGTAAAGTGTATCTTATTATTCTACAAAACAACTCAATCATGTGCTCAGTTTCTAAGGTCCCTTTTACATGTTTCCTCTGCACTTCTTATTGATGTATGACGTAAAATTTTGGCGACACCTTTGCCAAATTCAATAAACAAAGCTACCTATCTAACTTTTAGTTGTGTTAAGTTCAGCTGTTACAAGATTGCAGTAGATTCCAACACCTGGCATGTCAACATAGAAGTTGCTAGCTGTCAGTCATGATGCTACTGACTTTATAATATATAATAAATTTGTTATTTGTAATCGTATTGTACAAAGAAAGATAAAAACAAAAATGGATATGTCCCAACAGAAATTAAATGTTATAATTGTCTAGGATGTAATTTTTATATTTTAATTTTATTGTAATATACTGTACTATATGTGAATATGTTAATATTGTTTCCGTCAAGGCAACACACGTTTTAAGTGAGATAATAAAGTTTTTATTGTATTGTATTAAACAATAACTTTTGTTCATAATTACAGAACATGTCACTTACCATTGATGCAGTAGTGCCCTATAGGACATGGACCATTAACACCATCATCTGGTCCAGAAATTGTGGCGCCAAGTATGCAGAGGTAGCCTGCCAAGCATTCTCCTGTTGGATATGAAAGACCTGGAGTTTCACAGTACATGCCACGTAGACAATCTTGGCACTGAGATTCATTGACTAAGCTAGTTTGGTCACTGAAGGAACCTGAAAAATATTTGAGAAATAAAGTTACAGTTAAAGCTCTCACAAAAAAAAACAGCCTTGGGTCCGAGAAAAATTCCCTCTTAAGGGAGGTGTCTGCTTACGAGAATTTCGGGTGATAGAGTTAAAGTTTAAGTGAAAGTATTAATTTGAGTAAATTCAAGTTACAATTTTTTTTTATTTCATGTGGTTAAAAAAAACACATGTAAAATATTCCTTAACTTCTTTTTTAAACAAGTGAATACTTGGATTTTTTTTCTGCATTTTACTTTTATAAATATGCAACCGCCACAACATTAACATTGTGTTCATTTCCTTCATTTTTCTATTTCTTATACCGAACAAACAAAGATCAACATCTCGAATAATATTTAGTTTGGTACAGTTATCATTTCAAGTGAGAACTTCATTCCAGAATCTGGAAGTAATAACACATTCTGCAAAAATATGTTGTATAGTTTCTTCCGCATCATTGCAGAATGTGCATAGATTACTATCAACTTTCCCTATCTTATAGAGGAAAGAGTTTACTCCTAGGATTCTATGTATGATTCGATATTGCAGCCATCTTAATTTAGTATCTTTGGTAGTAGAGAAAATAGCTGACGAGACATTTATCCAATAGGAATCCATACGTTGTTTACCAAGGTCTCTTTCCCATTTAGATTTGTAAATTTCTTTGTAAGTTAGATTATCGCTGAAGATATCATAAATTCTCCTGGATCCCTTTCGGTTTTTAGAATAAATTCTAAGTTAAATGGTAAGGCCGGGAGGTCCAGTTTGTAATTAAACGCTCTACAATCAATTGTTTCCTTGATCGTTTTTATTATACCATAGTACTCAATGAAATGGGTGGGTATATTGTACATTTTTATAAAATCATCCATGGATAAGAATTTCCCGTGTTCATCTATAAGATCATTTACCAGGTGAACTCCGCCATCAACCCAGTGTTTATAGTTTACAACACAAAACTTCATTTAGCCAGATTGACTGTTTAAGTATGTTAAATTACAAATTTGTCTACCTGGTGGGCATGGTTCTCCATCGTCAGTTGTCCCTGATGTACAGTAGTAGCCTTCCGGACAAGGAATAGTTTCATTCATTCCCTTAAATGGGCAAGTAGTACCTGTACAACATAGAAGTTACATGGTGTAAAAATTTAATGCAGTTATGTTATAGACACGTAAAAATCACTGAAGTTATTCAACCATCGAGCAGATAGAGGCTTCTTGCATGATCTCCTACAAAAATCTAATTATTTATTATTGTTTCATCTACTATGATTTTTGTTATTACTAATCATGTAGTATGCATCTATTCTCCACATTGTTATATAACATGCTGATGGGAGAATGTTTGCCAAGATGGATGGTGCCAATTTGGTTTTATATAAATTAAATTGTCTGCTATTGGTCTAAGAAAAGAGATTCAATCCAATGCGACCAATTATGCTGCATTATGTAACTGTTTTTCCAATTTTTATAGAACATATAACATAATAACATAAATGTGTGTGAAATTTGTGGAATGAGGTAACAGTCAAAAAGTATTACTGGAAATGCTTCAGTACTTTAGGACCCTTCACAAACACAATGTTGGTCACCGTATGATAAGCCGTAAAACCTCTAATAAGAACACATGCTCTATTAGTACCACAAATCCCAACCCATCTCCTGGATGGCCACCTGCATCAACAAACACAGATTTTTATAATGAGGTTCGTATTGTGAAAGTAAAATAAAATGAATACAAAACGCTTGACATCAGCTCCCAAGTACTGTATGTATGGTAATCGGACAAAAGCCACCTAGGATAACAGCCACCCAGACGAAAGCCACCTAACAATGGATTATACCATTTCAATACAGGGGTGCACAATGGTGCATTTGTTTTGGCATTGGTGGAAGCTAGTGGGTGTGACAACATGTATTGAATTGTGGATTAGAAACTGATAATGCACTTATCTAGCTTCCTGATATTAAAGTCTCCTTTTACATTTAATTTTTTGGGGTAAAACATATTAAAAAAATATTCACTAAGCATAAATTAAGTATGTACACAAATATCACTGAACATTATAAATCATTTATTTTCATGTACTTAAAACAAATATCCATAATGCCAGAAAATATTGATATTTAAATTTATATCTAAAAAAAATCAGTGCAAAGTATGATATCAAAGTTTTATGTACAATACATTTTTTTTAAATTTTAAGTCTTTGTAATATTTAATTTACATATTACCCAAGTACAATAATTGACATTGTGCACCACTGTATTGAAATGGTATAATCCATTGTTAGGTGGCTTTTGTCTGGGTGGCTGTTGTTCTAGGTGGCTTTTGTCCTACACTCGTATGTATGTGTGCATGCGTACTGTGTGTAAGCATTGATGGCAGTAAAAAGCGCACTACAGTCAAATTTATTCAAGCAACAGGAAACCAAATATTACAATAGGATTATTTAACTTATGTATGCTTGTTTTCTACTCCTTGATATACACTGTAGGATATTACACAACCATTACAGAGCTCTCAAGTCTCACTATTTTGGCAGAAGTCTCACTATTTTCCAGTCAATCTCACTCTTTCACTATTTTTGAC